>VWZP01005221.1:1699414-1940373 GCA_013396995.1 Dicaeum eximium
GGGATGGGAAAAGCCGGGAGCCACCGCCGTGGGGCATCTGGGCCAACATCCCTGCGCGAGCGGCGTCAGCCTAGAGCGCGTGGCTCAGGACTGCTTCCAGAGGGAAACTGAGTAACGGGGAGACTCCAGCGTCTCTCCGGGCGACCTGTTCACTACGGCACTTGCTCACTTCTGCCCCACGGCCAGTGTGGGGGGAAGCAGAAAAGGAAAAGCAAGGAAACTCGCAGGTCAGGGTACAGAATAGCTCAGTGTGTGAAAAAATGAGAGAGAAGGGAACCAGAACAAGTCACTGTCCGCTCCCCAAGGGTATGCCAGTTCCCAAGAAAAAGATGGGTAATTTTCCTCTCTCCCCAGGAGCACAGTGTTATACAGCATGGAGTAGTGCTGTCCTTGGTTTAGTAGTGTCACCTACCCCGTATTTGTCACCCTCAGTCTGTTCACTGGGGCAACAGAGTACGAAACAGAAAAGGCCTTGGTGCCAGGACTGCTCAGCAGTGATCAGCCCATCCAGCCACTATGAGGAACATTTTGTCAGATCCAGCACTACCGATAACAAAATATCTTAGAGAGGGAGGATGATGGAGCCTTGCAGCTGAAGAAGCGCGGTGTTGTCCGTGTCATGTAATGCTCATACACATATTCAGTAGTAAAAAACCACAACCCCCTGTGTCTTGGCCTGGAAATAGGCAGGGGTCTGGAACAGTTGGCCTTAAGCTTTGAGAAGACTTTGCAAGAATACTATAAAAATTCTATAAACCAGAATTATTTCCTCCTTCCAAATGATTGCTTGGGAAAAGGAGATATTTGGTAGAAAATTAATTTATATTCTGGGAAAATATTTCTAAAATTCTCTGGGGAGAGGAGAGGACTGTCAGTCGTGGAGAAACAGAGTGACTGTAAAAGGCAATATCAGATTTCTGGGAGAGGAGCAAACATGGTCTAAATCTAAGCAAAGAGTTGGATGAATGATGGGAGTAAAAGAATTTTTAAATTTGCCATGCCTTGCTGGGGCACGGGGTGGAGGTAATGATTCAGGTCTGGGTCCATTGAAGTGAAGGGTTCCCATGATACACTCTCCACACAACACAAAACAGACCTGTACTTCATAAAGTTTTGGGGTTTGTGCTGGATATATCCAGAATTTTGCATTCCTGTGACTTGATTCTCACCTGTCAGCATTTGTCAGCTAACTCAGCCCTTACCTATGTTAGAATTTCTTGCCCATTTTATATTGTTTTTAAATAAATATTTCACGGTGTAGATTCTTTCTCACTATATGTTTAGATCAGTGCAGATGGCAGTGAGCGTATATGGAAAGTTTGCAGGAACAATCCCTGCTGGGATTCACATTTACAGAGCAGGCTGCCTGTGAGCTCTGGGAACACGAAGTGCACCCTGGACTGGTCTGTTAAAAACCTATTTCCTGGGCATCCCGGAATGAGCTGCCAAAGGCACAGGAGGAACGCTTGGATAACGAGCTGTAGGGCTCTGTTCTGGAGGGTGAGTAGGTGTTACTTGATTGCAACAGGTAATCTCGAGTGGTAACAAATCGATACAGAATCATAAAATTCTTTAGCTTGGAGGAAGCTTCTGGAGTTCACTCAGTTCAAAGCAGGGCCAACCTCATAGTTAGAGTTTCTCAGAGACACCCTCAGACTCTCCCCGGGTGTTGGGCTTTTGCAATAGCTCCTCCCAAATGGTCTCATCATGCCTTTGTTGTCAGATCACTATGAGGGATTCCACCACAGAGCAGTGCTGTCAGAAAAAGGAACATAACTGAATCATTGTTGCTAATTTGATTGTTCTATAATGGCTCTGCCACGCTAGAATCAAGCTTGCATTGGTCTGATTATTAATTGCATTTCACGGGGTGTCTTCACAGACACAGGTCTCCCTAGGTAATCTTCACTTTTGCATGATGCTTTTTGTTGCTGAGTAATTTGCAAAAATTTGCAAACCATTTAATCTTCACAGCAGAAATTCTCATTTTCAGACCGCTTCGTTGCAAATGCAGTTTTCTATTGTGTTCATAGTAGGGCAAAATATTTCCAAAAGCATCCTGAGATGCTGTAGCAAAAATGCATTTATTTTGTAACAACATTGCAGTTTCTTCTTCAGCTTTCCCCTGACAAACCCACATGCTACTAAGGCTCATAATTAAAAAATAACCACTGCTGGTATTTTTTAACATACATTTTTCACCCACAGCCTCTTGGGAATCAGTAGTGTTTGCTCCCAAAGTTCATTCATTTGGACAACAGCCAGGATATCTTTGCTTTTACAGTCTTAGATGAGAGTGTAGGTAAGAAATCTTTAGAGGTTAATTTTCCTAGTACTGTAGATGGAAAATGCAGTTTTATTCAGTCTGAAATCTAATTCTCCAGACACAACGTGGGGCTTCCTTACCTTATGTCCCTGATAGTCCTTTGGTTCTTTCTGCTTCTTTCTCCTGTGCTACAGAAAGATGTAGAAATCTTCCACTGTTCAGTGGGAAGAAACATAAACTGATTCAGCTTCCTGCAAATGACAAGCCAGCACTTCACACGAGACGACAGAATTAATAATTGACACCTCAATGCTACGTACACTATTGGAATCTGGCATTTTGCTCCAAATCTAGAAAAATCCAAATAAAACTATGCCACTGCCAGTCACTGGTAGTACTTTGTGCAGGGGACACCATCCAGGAAGACATTACTTGTTACTTATTTTTATTTTGTCCAATTTTTAAAAGTAAATAGTCATAATGCTATGAAAAGGGAGTGAGAATCACAGAAATCCTGTTCATCACTCCAGCTGTATATATATATATCTGGGTAGAATAGTTTACAGAACCCCTTTGGAGATGAATACAATTGCTTGTATTTCATAATGTACTTCATATTTAATACTACTTAAAGCTCACTCTACCAAAACTTTTAAATGTGTGTTTGTATATACTGCTGAATTAGGTTTTCAGTGAACAAATTGCAAGCTCCCACACAAAAGCGTAGGATATTCTGCTTTTAGATGATAAAACCTGTTGTGCAAGACTCTGAGGATTAAATTCTCATACTTGCATGATTGATGCCTGTGAGTTATCCATAGAATCATAGCATGGTTTTCTTGAAAGGGACTTTAAGTATCACATAATTCCAAGACCCCCACCATGGCCAGTGACTTTGTTATACACATCCAGTGTCTCCTTTTGTTGTAGCTGAGGAGAGTATTTAAAGTCTGATCTAACTTACAGAAATGTGAGAAATAGATCATGCCATGAGAAACATCACGCCATTCCAGTGTGTACCAATCATAACTGGAATGATTTATGTCCTGCAATTCCTGCTGTGACCTAAGAAACACTTTTATGATGAGGCTGACTTTTCCAACATAGCTTCTGAAACAGATGGATTGTTGTCCCATCCCTAGAGTCTGCATCTCTGCATCAGGTGTTCAGTAAGGAAGATTCAAGATTTCTTTTAAAGAACTTTCAAGGCTCACTCACAATTTTTTGTTATAAAATCTATATTCCTGGGCATGTGAAAATTTCAGTTCAAATACTCCTGCATATTGAGGGATTTTGGAAGCTGGAAGTTGACTGAAAGGAGAGAAGGTGCTCTTGTCTCACAAGCAAAAGCATTTCTCTGCTGTAGGGATCACACAGGAAAGTGAATGTATTGGAATTGGAGCCTTATTACCAGGGCAGGAACAAGTGCACATTTTTCCTGATACCCTAGAAGGGGAAAAATAGATCATAGCAGAAAATAAATAGTATAAGTTATCACTTTGAACTCTGTTATGCCACAGCACAAGTACCAGAAAGAGAATACCATGATCAAAGCTAATGAGGAACAACTCAGAAACCTTGATGTCATCCTTAGTTTGCAGTTCTGCTTATGCTGTGTGCTCAGGTGTCACTGAAGTACACATACCAAAGTACATTTTGGTAGCACGTGTTCAGCTGCCTAGGGAGCACTGAATGCCTTGGGAAGACTTGTGTGTGCTGGAATTTCATTGCTGTCCAGCCTGGCATGGGCATATCTGGTCATTTCACAATCCTTGTTTCCAGATTACAAGTGGAGAAGGCTTGAAAGTGTAATTCTTATTAGTAGAAACTCTCACACTGGTTTTGTCAGCAGAATGTTTGGACTAAACTGGCAGCTGTTTCTGAGATAAAATGAACTAAAATTGAGCTTGTGCAATAATTCGTCTTGGAATTACCTTGTAAGTGATATTTGGAAAAGTAAATCAGAATCTTTTCAGGTCAATTACTTAATTTTGCACAATCACACGCTGTGACCTTAGATTACTAAGGTATTATGAATGAAAGCTAACCATCCATTGTCTGATACCTGTTCCTTTGCATGCTCTTGGTACAGAATAAATATGAGATAATGTGCCTTAATTTAGCCCATGGCGGAAGAATTTTCAGTGTAATTGCATTAACTTTGTATTTCCTGAAAAATAATATACGCACGTGGACAGGTATTGTGTGTGTCCCATGCTATAACTTGTGCTTACTTATAAACCTCTGGACAACAGTCTGTACCAGATGTAAATGTGCCACTTGAAGGTTTTGCTTGTTTGTACCTTCATGCTTCCCTTCCAATGCTGCCGCTCCTACTGCCGTAGCTCAGCTGGTAGAAAGGTTTGTTTAGGAGCACTTTCATTTGCTTCAGGCAAAGCGAGCAGGTTGGTTTAAACCCTCTTTGTTGACTAATCCATCTGACTTGTTGGAAGCACACGAGGGAGTGCTCACTTAATTCCTTCTGCCAACAGAGCTGCGGGGGTGGAAACTCTGGGAGAGGAGTGGTAAGGAACAACTGGAAGAACGATAATGTCACCGAGCAGCCGGCACACCTGTCTGCGAGCTGGGTGCCAGCACATGACTTACTCCTGTCTGCACCATGGGTGCTGTAGCTCTTCCAAACAGGTCTGTGCCTTTCCTGTTACACATTCCTGGCTTAAATCTCTTTCATACTAAGTACTTTTATACCGCTCTGGCAATACAAAACAATTTGAAAGCATCCAGAGGTGTAAAAGCCGCCTCATTGAACAAACTATGTCAGAAGGTCTAATGGGTGAATATCAACAATTAGTCTTGCAAAATTAAATGCATCATATCTTTATCCTGAACTTGAGCTGTTCCTGTCAAGGATGCCAGATGCACAGGCAGCACCTGGATGCAGGGTGGCCGTGCTGCCCCTTGGCCGAGGGACAGTCTGTTCTGGGGCTGTGTCACACTGATTTTACACTACTGCTGGAAGCTCACATGCAGTGAGGGGGCTCCAGACTTCATTCCCAGTTTGTACATTTTCTCATGGCCATGTCAATGACCTCCTGTTACTCCTAAACCTAGAGGGATCCAGTTGCCCACTGGCCTCTGAGAGGAGTTTTGGCTGTGAAGAGCTGTCCTTGCCACCCTCTTTCCAGGTGTGCCCTTCCTGTTGCAGAGCCTTCTCCTCTAGCTGCAGCATCAGCTTGCCTGGAAGGCCCCTGGAATGCATGGTGGTTTCCCTTCTTTCATGGATCCCCCACACTGTCTTTTCCTAATCTCTTTACATTCCATTTTCTTGTACTTTCATGTTGGAGTTCCTAAACATCCTTATGAAGAGATTGTGCTTTATCCACCACTGTTGTTGTTATGACTACTAACTATCTCTTCTTTTGGAGAATTCTGCTTAGTCTGATCTTAATGTTGCAGCTTTACATAACTGGTTTTTGTTGTTTCTTTTTTTTTCCACTTTTTCATTCTACACAAGGACACCCCTGCTATTTGTTTCAGTCAGTCACCTGCAGCCTAAATTAATTTTTTTTCCAGTGAAGTACTTGAACATGTGTTTACCTCTAGATAGGTGTATTTTCATGTGCTTACATGAAGAAAGAACATAGAATTTTGCTAAGAAAATTAGTATTTTTCTGAAGTAGAACTGAAAGACCTGATCTGAAGTGTGCTACAGGAGGCTGAAATCTGGTCACTCATTGTGGCCAACTGCTCAGATGATGAAGGGATTGATTTTGTTTTTTTTTTTTATTCCTATGGCTACAGCTATGACCAGTTTAGTCTTCACAAATGCAAGGCATTTCCACTTAGCTTCAGCCTCTTTTAAAGTAATTTAGCATGTTTATACCTAAGATTTGTTATTCTTTCTTATTCACAGGTTTCTGATCCTTTTGTCTGTCTGGGTTAGGTGTCTCTTCTGAATAGTGGTCAGTTCTGAAAATATCTGGTTTTCAACCTTTGCCTGACTGGAAAAATAGTACTTTTTTGTTCTTTCATGTCTTTGTTTCTTTGGTGGGTCTCCATAGTAGTCCTGTATTTTTCAGTCTGCAGCTTGGATGGATGTGCTTTATCAGGCAGTGGATGAGCTGTCAAAGATACTCTCTAATCAGGAAGGGAATGAGGTCCTTCTGGGTACTTAAACAACTGCATTTTCCCTGTGACTTTGATCAGTGCTCCTTCAGTCAGGTTACAGCCTCCTCCTAACACTCTGACTGCTGACTTTGGGTAATCTGATGTATCCCTCTCTTTTTGTCCAATTATCCAATTCTTGTTTTTCTTACACATTTTTCCTACTTCGAAATCTGTTAGTGGGCCAATGGTACTCTCCATCTTCAGTTACCAGAGTTCACAGAAGGCATATATCTCCATGCAGCCTGCCTCATATTAATTACTGAGCAATTATTAACAGTTATCATGGGCTGCAGAATCTCAGCTGCATGGAGTTAGTCCACACAGTGTTGAACAGGAGTGAATGTTAAAATTCTGCTTATTAAAATGTCCTTCTTGTAGGACAATGTTAATGGGTTCCTTTCTTGGGAGGAGATAAAGAAACTACACAATCCAATTAATTGTTGGCACACTTTGCTAATCCTGAAATTCTATACAGCAGCCATAATTATAACTTTATTTGCTGGAGGGGATGAAAATGATTCCTTAGAATATTGTACATAGGATATCTTTATTCACTCAGAAAATCAAATTTAAATCCAGATTCCTAAAACTGAGTGAAATCTGCCAGCAGAAATCCTAATGCCAGGTCAGTAAGGCACAGGGCTAGCACTCTCAAATGTTAATACTGCCGAATGCATCACAGATATTGCAATTTGTGCTGTTGCCAATGCCAGACACAGCTGTGCAAATATTTCCTCTGGCAGTCTGGCAGGCAATGCACAGGCATGGCTGCAGTGCCACTGCGGTGTAAAACAGGCAGGGACCAAAGGGAAGAGCAAAGTGAGGAGAAACAACTTTGATGCAGGTTCCAGGAGAAGGAGGGTCAGCCCTGGCTGATGCCACCCTGCTATGCTTTCAGTAAGAGTTTTCCCCAGGGTCACCACCTGCAGTGTCTCTGAGCTAGCCCCAAACCCAGACAGCCAAATCTTCAGAAAGATGGGCTCAAGACCCTGACACTCCATTTTGTCCTTAGAAATATCCCCTGCCAACTTCACCATCCATTCCCTGAGATAATGCTCCCTTTTCTTTTTGTTTTTCCCAAAGCAAGCTAGTGCAAGCAAGGGAAGGGCTCCACAGCAATGCTGGCTGCCCTTGCACTGCCCCCGTGCCACCCTTCTCTCTGACGTACATTTTCCCAAAGCCAAACCATCAAAGTGCTCAGCTGTGCCAGAACATTTCTCTCCACACACAGTGCTACAGGGGGTTCCCACATTCAGTGTTGGTGACCTTACACCTAATGCATTCCCCTATCTGAATGAGAATCCTAGCAGGAATACCCATTGATATCTTGGACACTCCCTTTAAGGCCCAGGAAAAAGTTGCTGAAATGTTGGTTGCTGTTCCCTTACTGTGACATGGACCTAGAGCGTGTCTCAGCAGCTGAGAAGTGTTCTTGAAGTGTTCTTGCTCAACACCCTTTTCTTTCCTCCTCCTCCTCCTCTTTCTGGTATGAACAAGCAGTTGTCCTAATCTGCTACATTTTAATGTCCTGTGGGAAACATTGTTGCTAAATGGGCGTTTCAAAAAGGCATCTCTTGTTTTCACTAGGATCTCCTCCCCTCCCACATCCCCCCCATTTTTATCGTGTTGCTAAAGTGTGAACTCCGATGCTTTGGGAAAACCTGGTTTAGTTGGGAAAACTTCAGGCTTGCCTCAGTATAACTACTAGGCTTTTCTGGAAGGTGTGAGTAAACTGGAAAATATTTAATTGTTTTGTATGCCAGAGAATGGGTTAAGTTATAGTACTATTGAGATTAAATCAAAGTGGCTAGTTCAAGAAAAATCTTGCAGACACATTTGTGTGTGTGGATTTTCAAAATTACAGTTAGCACCTTTGTAATACTTTGATTTAATCTAGGGAGGCTACATTTTCAAAACCAGGTACTAATGCTACTGCACTTAGCACAGGTCACCCAATCACACCAACACTCATATCAACAGTTCCAAGGACACCACATAAAGGTGTCAGCTCTTGAATCAGAAGTCTCTGGAAGACAGAAGTGATTCTCAGAGAAATTACTTTTGAAGAATTTACATGTCCACTGCAGTTTCCTTGGCACAAACCCACAGGCAGCTCAGTCTACAGTTTGGGAGCAATTCTGGGTTTTGAGCCACTGAGGCCAGTGATATTTAATCATTCCTGGCCAGGAGACTCCTGTGTTCACAGATCTGTTGTGCTCTATTCTCATATTTCTTACGCCTTTTGGTTAGAGCACAGCTACATGCTATTTCTGCTGGGGATTCTTGGCACCAGGGAAATCCATGTGGTACAGGAAGGTTGGAGCAACTCTCCACAACAGCAGCAGTTTTAAAAGCATGCTTGATGGTTATGTTAGTGGTTTTTTTGCATTGGTTTATGAATACTGATCAAAATTTGGGATCTCAATTTTATTAGGGTGCACTATCATCAGGGGACTGCTCTCTAGAACAGTAGTCTCAAAATGTTTTGGTGGTGTATCCCTATAATTAAAAAAAACTTTGAGCATGCGTTCCCAATATATTTGTATTTTTTATTTATAAATTATATATATCTATCTAATGCCATCATGATATATTATACACGTTAGAAAACATAGACAAAATGAAAACTAAAGAAGGATGAGCTAAAGATAAAATTCATTAATTTATTTATTAATGGTACAGAATTTTCTTGGTGCACCCCAGTGGGTTATCTTTCGTAACTCTTGAGTCCACACACCTTGTTTTCAAAACCAGTCATCTAAAAGATGGGCTAAAAGTCTAGATGGAAAAACATGACAAAAATGAAGAAAAAATATATTACCCTCGGTCTTAAAGTATCTCCTTAATGCAGGTGGTGAAAAACTTTTAAAGCCTGGTCCAAGACTATGGAATTAATTCCCTCAGGAGCTAAGACAATCGCAAACATCATCATCCAAATGTAAACAAGGTTCTTTAACCTGCCTTTATGACATAAATACATTGCAACATATACATTAAAGAGAAGCATCTAAATTATCAAAGCAAATCCTCCTACAAACGTGTCCCCTGGGGCAGAGGAAGAGAGAACAAAGGAGGTGTTGCTTAATGCGCTACTGGAAAGCAATTGGGTGTTGCTGCAATGGGGTGAGAACATGAACAGACTAGAGTGTGATAGAAAACTGAATCTGTTACTGTTTCTACTCAATTAAAAAACGGCACCAGTGCGAATTAAATGTTCATTTCAGGTCAACGGGCATTATATATCCATTTTTTAATTGGATACTACTTGTTTTGGATTTTTCTATTGTTTTCTTCATTCCACATTGGCATCCTGACTGTAGAACCATGAGTAAATTACTATAAATCATTGACTCTAGCTGTGTCTGGCTGTAAAATAACCTAATTTCTTGAATTCACTTCAAGAGGCTTTCTTGGGTAATATTTCAGTACAACTGGATTGCTTTATTGGCACAGCTCTAAATATAGATCAATCTTTTAATTGCTTGCTTCCAAAATTAGTTCAAAAAAGTGTTCTGAGTTGTAAATTGAGTTAATACACAGGACAGTGAATCCCAACCATTCTGGAGGTACAGTACTGTCTTACCTAAGGGTGACATTTATTTCATCTTTGCTGCCTGGCTAACTCCCCTAGTCGCTGCATGAGGTGGAATGAAGCTGGAATCAAGAATTTCTCTAATTTCTCTGCTCCTGTGTCCTTTGCACAAGGGAAAGTACTGGAGAACACAGGTTGCACACCCCCACCTCGTTTATATACAAGTCATTTCAGCCAGGATCTGTTTTCCAGATGCATGTAGGAATGAGAAGAGACTAACTTTGTACTTCATCCAATGCTTTCCTTATTATGACAAGAAAGCAGGCTAGGTTTTTGAAGTGATTGGGGCTGGCTAGAAACTTCTGTTCTACATTGGAAACTGTACTTTCTGAAAAAAAAAATTGAAATTTTATAGGCGGTATTTTACTTTGTCATGATATCTCTGTCATGACAGAAATGACATTTCTGACTGCAGCACAGGGTTTTCCCTCTGACTGCTCTGGCTGGTATGTTATGGAAGATGTAGTTTGACCAGCTTGTTCTGCCAGTGGGAAAGAATGGGACAACTTTACTTGAAGCAACAAACTCTTTCTAACTATGGAGCTAGACAGCAATGGAAAATGGAAGTTTAATGCTGAGATAATTGGAAGCAAAGATTTTTAGCCTTGTTTCAATGTGATTTTCTACCCTGATATTTCCTAATCAAGAGCTTTGGAATTTTTGTCCTGTGCTTCTCCAGGAGGTACCTTGAAACAGAACCTGTAAGAAGTTGAGTAGAGCTATTGATATATTTGAGTACAGAAGAGTAACAGTTGGTGAAAAATACAAACCACTTGTTTGACCAGTATAACAATAAATAAAACTGCGGCAGAATTTATATCTGTTAATAGATTCAGAGAATCACAGAATGGTTTGGGCTGAAAGGACCTTAAAGATTATCCAAAGTTCCAACCCCCCTGCCATAGACAGGGACATCTTCCACTAGACCAGGTTGCTCAAAGGCCCATCCAACCTGGCCTTGAACACTTCCAGAGACAGAGAGTTCTCAACTTCTCTGGGAGACCCTTTCAAGCTCTCACAATGCTCATCATAAAGTGTTTAATGGTATCCAGCCTCGACCTCTTTCAGCTCAAATATGTTGCCTCTTGTCCTGTCACTCATAGAAGCTGCTGAAGAGTATCTCACCAATTTTTTTTTGTAAGCCACTTCTAAGTACTGAAAGGCCACATTAAGGTCTCTCCAGAACCTTCTCTTTTCCAGACTGAACAACCCCAGCTCTTTCAGTCTGTCTGCATAGGAGAGGTGCGCCAGCCCTCTGATCATCTTCATGGCCTCCTCTAAACCCACTTCAACAAATTCGTGTCTTGCCTTTTGTTGAGGTCTTATCCTTGGTGATTACTACGTGCTTTTTTCATGAAAGAAATGCAGGAATATCAACCCTTTGGGATCATAAAACAGGATGAAAATGACACTTCCCAGTTTCCTGAAGGAAGTCTGAATTTAGCTTGATATAGAACAAGATCTTCTTCCTCAACAAGTTTTGCATAAACCTATCACTTCACTTTTCTCAGGCATTAAATGCTTCTGAAGGTGATCTGAGTGTGAGATAGGGTGTTTTAGTAACATTTCCATAACATGGTGTGTAATAGCTCAGGAAGTATACTAGCAGCTTGCCTCTTGTCCACTCTTTTATAAATAATGCATGGTTTGTATCAAAGCCAATATTTTAAATCTACAACAGACATAGAAGGCACAAACAAATGTTCATGTGGGAAAACAAAAATGCAGGATTAACTCTGTTGGTATGAACTATTTGAATCTTGAATATATTAAACCTTATTTGTGAGCAACTGTTAATTTTGCAAGTAAAAGGTTAAAGGAAAAAATAAGCTGTGGTATGATGGCAAGTACACTGAAAGATTTGTGATTAGAAAAAGTATGACTTTCTAGTATTTCTAGAAGCGTGCCTGAAGAAATCAGTGAATATTATTGAGAGTTACCATATTGCTGAAAGAGCTGCTACAGAAACATGTCTTTTTAAAATTTTTTTCTGAAATTCTTGGCCAAAACATCACCACTAGCCTTAATTGCTTATATTTCTCAATTTACAGATTTGCTTGAGAATTTTTCCACTCTTTCAAGTGAATTAGTTAATTGATGTTTGTGCAATGTTTTCAAGACAGAACTACCTACAATGAACTACAGTACCCCATGACTGTTACTTAAAATCTAATCTAAATTCTATTTTTCATAACTAATCTGCAAATGAGCCTCAGTAATAGTAGGATTTTACACAGCACAAATGTTGCCTCAGATTTCTAGAAGAGTCATTGCTGAATGTTCCTGCAAATCTAATATCAAGGCAGAAAGTATGGGTAGATATTGATTTTAGTGAAAACAGGCAGACAGACAGTATCTCAGCTGCACTTTGATCCCACTGAATGTGAAGCACCTCCATCACTCAGCATGTGGACTCACAAAGTTGCTGTGATGTTATCACTCAATGTCCCACACTGTATCATGGGATAAAGCACATGTACTGCTGTTTACATAGTTTACAGCAAGTTTTCAGCTCCATGTCTTTAAAAAGTGACTTATGTTTCACTGTAGTACCCACATCTGACTTGCCAACCCTCCAGGCAGCAGCAGCAACCTGCTCCCGAGCTGGGAAGGTGTTCCTGGTAGCCTCCTCCAACGTTAGATGATGGAATTGCATGGTTTGCCTGTAAGTGCTGAGGGTGCTGTTAACTCTGTAAAATATTCAGGACAGTGGAACTGCACGTCTCTGAGGTTATGACCCTACACCAAAGCTGGGAATTAGCATGGACAAAAATTTCACAATCTGCATCTGCTGTCTTCAATCTGTCACATCACCAGCAAACCCATATGACTTGCCTTCAGAGGTCAGGTATCATTGCTGACACGTCCTCTTCCTGTCCTGCATGTCAGATTTAAATCCTTATAAGATACCAGGATAGTTACATGCAGGAACAGGTCTGTTTCCTGTCTGGATCCATGTAGGACAGCAGGAAGAATAGAGGTGTGATGAGCCTGCAGAGTGTGTCAGCAGATGCTGGTGGGCTTGGAATGTTCTGTCCTGGGATCAGCAAGGGTAGACAAGATCTCTCACAACAACTAACCACACTTTAGGTGCTGTAATATCTCTGTAATATCTTCTCCTCCTTTTTTTTTTTTTTTTTTTTCTTTCCCCTGTGGGCTTTTGCAAAAATTCTTCTGCAAAGCTGGTAAATAATATTTTATCTGCATCCAGCATCTGGTCTCCACTGGGGATGTGTGGCCTGTGAAGTCACAAGCAGAATGTCTCTCAAGAAGAGTTTTGGCCATTGAATCAGACCACTTGTGGTTCGACTCCTTTTAGATAATACCACAGACTAGAAAAATTTCTGTATGAAATTCTCCCTCAACATGCTTGTCCTAGAATTTCCTGCAAATAACATGGTGACCTTGGGTAGGCAGAGTAGCTGGTTATAGACTTTCTTTGTCTTACTGCTGTGATTCTTTGTCTTCAGTCTCCTTGTTCCACATTCTGGCATCTGTGACACTCCTTGGCATTGACTGGTTCCTGTTTTTCATCTTGCTCACACCTTTGGCTGCTGAATGGAGCTGGAGAAAGTCCAGGCTTCACCCTGGTGCCTAATTCTTCAAATCAAATCCATCTTCACAGGTTTGGTTTTGGCTTTTATTTTTGCTTAATGAAGATAGTGATACTTACTTTTCTAACAATGGTGTTTGTTATCTTCACAAATTTGTTTCTGCCTTTCTTCCACTCTTTTCCAAAGTCTTCCTTTTGTTTTCAGTCTTCTGTTATGCGCATGCATTCTGCTGCATTTTCAACTGTTATTCTTTCTTTACTGTCTCATCTCTTGTTCTGTTTATATCCTGTGTAAAAGATTTTGCCCTTTATGTTTTAGTGGGTTGTCCTGGTCCCATATACAGCAAAATTCTAATAAAGTCTTCAGCAGGCAGAGTCAGTGCAACTGTCTCAGTCTATCCCCAGCGAGGAATCCTGGCTAAAAGATCTTTGTCAGGAAGAGAGTCCTGTGCCCCTGCTGCTCCAATGATTGAGAGACACCCCACACACCTCAGCTGTGGCCATCTCAGTTCAAATGCAAAGATGAACCTGGCCATGTGTCCTATGACAGGTTTTCTTCACCATGGACAAGTTCTTCTGCACCTTTCCTATTTTCAGAGTCTTGCTGTTGAAAAAACCCAACTTTATTTTTGCATGTGCATCTGAATCTTTTCTGCCCTGTCTTTATCTTTTTCACCAGTGGGAAAGTGAGTTCTTTCCTTTTCCAAGAATCTGCCACAGGCTGAACAATTACTGTGTAACCAACCTTCCTTCCCTCTTTCCCTCTTTNGAGTCTTCCACACCATTTCCTCTCAGAAATCCCCCTGAGCCAGACTTAATTTCAAAATATTTTGCTGAAGATCTGCTTGCATTTTCTTTAGAGTACTCCCTGAATATATTTCTCATTTATTCATCTCCTTCTCCATCTCTCAGCTGTTACCATCTGTCATGGGCTGCTTATGTCCACCTTTCCCTTAGCTGGATAATATCTTTTATTTATATATTCCATCTTACATTTCTAAGTAGTCTGTCTCCATGACCTGCGCTGATGAAGCTTTCTCTGTGTGGTTATGTTCCCTCTCTTTTCCTCTCTTCACAGACATTCCTCTGATATAACTCACTCCATATTTTCTTAAGGCTATTTTATAGGCTGTTGGCACTTGAGCCTTCTTTTATTTTCTATCTTTCGCATGAGCTCTTCTACATATTTTTAGTTATTTTTCACAAAACATCTGCCTTCCCTAAAATCTGCATGCTATAACCTGTTTAAATAAATTAATAAGTTAGCTATTGTAGCACTACTATCCACAGTACACTTGCACAGTGAATATTCTCCTTTTGAAGTAAAATGTTTGCATGATTTGCAAAAGCTTTGACTTTCAAACTTGTAAGCTGTGGTCCATTGTCTACCACTGCCATTATCAGTGTGCTATTTCTGGCAAATACCTTGACTATGACGTTGATTATATGCTCATCAGCTGTGTCATGTTTCTGGATAGAAGAAATCATAACTTAGAGACAGCGAGTAAATTTTTTCCACATGCAGTCACAGACCAGACAGCGTCTCTGCAAACTGTGTGGCCAAAGCGGGGTCAGCTTAGCGCAGGCACCCCAGGACCCCTGGTACCCCCAGGGACTGGCCTCCAGCTGGGGCTTGTGCCTCCCATCACAGCTCTCTGAGCCCAGGTCGTGGCCAAGGGACAAAGCTGCAGACATCAGTACAAATATCTTTTCTGGAACATTACTGTACACAACATTGGATTCTGGTCTTTGCTCTAACATTTTTCAAGTCACGCTTGGTAGTAGCAAAACTTTATCCATTTGCTATTCATCTCCTTCTTGTAAATTTGTGGGGTTTTTTCCCCCATAATGTCTATACTTGTATTTAGTATTGCTTTTTCTTGTCCTCATGGGCCTGTCTGGCTATGGTGAGTGCTCTGCTCTTGACACCAAGGGATCAGGATTATTCTGCTGGTGCCCAGGGTGTCCCAACTGACATGTGAGACATCCACATGCGCTGATGGATAAAGCACAGGATCTACAGGACAGCCATGTCCTATGGGAGGAGTAGATGGGGTCAGACAGAACTCTGTAGGACACTCTGAGGGAAATTAATTACTTATTTATGCAACTGAATGGAGTCACTATTATTAAACCCATGTTTTTCAACCCTTCACACTTGCTGAAATGACTACAAGCATTTCTTTCCCAAAATAACTGTTTCCCCACACTCTATTTTGCTAGTCTGTAGCAGCACACCTGGGTTTTCTTCACAAAGTCTGGACAGTAACTGCAGAAACCAGGACAACCTGCCTGAAGTTTTTGCAGAAAATAATTTTAGTCTTATAAATACAGCAGCTGTGGGGAGCTGGGTACTGCTGATCTGAGCCTGTTTCTAGGCTGCAGGCAAGTCTTTATCCTTATCTTCTGGCAAAACAATCTTCTTGCCTTGTGAAGCCTCTCCCTAAGCTTTCACTTTTGCTCTAGCTGCATATGCCGTGTATCAATCTGTAGTTTGCTAATTTAAACTGCCATTTGTTTATCTCCTTTGTCCTTCTGAATTTGCTTTGGGTCTCTTGCCAGGCAGCAGAGCACACATGCCTGCTTTGCAGAGTAAAAAAATTTAAATCCGGGTTTAAGTCAAGAGCTTTTTTTTTTTGTCTTGATTCTCTCCTTCACATTGCTACAGATGACATAGATCATCTGAGGGCACTGAACCAAGAAGTAGTTAATCTGTGGTAAATGGCCTTAAAGTGTTGACTCCTCTATGTTTATATGTGTGTGTGTATATATATAAATACCTTAAAGGAATATAACATTTATAAAATATATGGTTTTATTCCAAATTCAGTATTTGTAGGTCTGCTGTGTATTTAGGGTATGTCATGTCAAGATCTTCTCTCTCTACCTCTGCATTGCAGGCCTATCCTCTCTCCTCTCTGTCTGCCATCCAACAGGAGGTAGACCCTATGGACTGTCCTGCTTACCTCTCTCACACACTAGGGAATGGGTGGGAGATCACAGAATCATAGCATCACTTGTGTTGGAAGGCACCCTAGGGACCATCTGGTTCCAACCCTCTGCCATGTGCAGGGACACCTTCCACTAGACCAGGTTGCTCAGAGCCCAGTCCAACCTGTTCTTGAACACTTCCAGGGGTGGGGCATCCACAACTTCTCTGGGCAACCTGTTCCAGTGCCTCACCACCCTCACAGTAAAGAATTCCTTCCTAACCTCTAATCTAAACCTACTCCCTTTCAGTTTGAATCCATTACCCTGTCTTGTCACTCCACATTTGTAAATTGTTGATGGCCAAATCTCAGCCTGCCTTAGGACAGGCATGAAAAGCCCCCACTAGTCTGGTAAAACAAAAGCAAAACAGGAAAGTGTGGTGAGCTGTGATAGTCTTTGGTTCCTCATTTCTCTGTATGGCAGGTATCTGTCCCAGCCTTGCCTGGGAATGAGAGAAGAGATCATATGGGATGTTACAGCAGTGTATGCTGCCAAGCATCTTTGCTGAGGAAATACAGTGTTGATGGGCTAACAAGAATGACTTCAGTAAGAATCTGTTAACATAAGCCTGAAGCTAAAGCTGGGCTTTCAACATAAATCAGCTGATATAAAAGCTTTTAGCATATTTGTGTCAGAAGGGCTCCTGTAGCCAAAAAGGAAAAAGAAAGATATGTTTGCCTGATCAGCTTCCTCTTCTGTAAATAGGAGAGGTCACTAGTTGTATAATTAGAACTGAATGCAGGATGTAATAAGTCTAAAGGAATATTACATATTTAGTCTAAATCTCTGCTTAGAGAGAGGTTTAAGTCACACACGTCACAAGGTTTTCTTATCTGGAGTGAATGACAACAGATCAATAGGACAGAGAGATTTCTTTGCCCCCAGTAGACACACATTCTTGTGTACAAAACAGGTGTTGCTCAGAGTTCCTGTAAATAAAGGGAGAGTTTAATATTTCTTACTGGAAAAGCACAAGGCACTTGAGCCTGATTTTCCTCTGCAATGACAAGAGAGTGAGAATTATCCAGTCCCACTGCCCTGTGCCCCAGCCTCAGCTGTGACACTGTTTTGAAGAGAAATTATGCCCAACTCATTTCTCTCAGTAGCAGCAACTATTTTGCTGCTCTGAGCTGTTTTAGTGAGTTATAATTTGACCTCCAGCATATCCAAACTCCTGCTGTGCTGCCCTTCTCTTGCCATGAAATACATGCTGAGTTGCTGAGGGTGAAACTCTGGTTGCATTCTTGCAGTATTTTAAGTGGAAAGATGTGAGCTGTCCTGGCTCAGATTTTGAGGTAATCTTCCCTACAGTTCCTTTCAGCAAACTGTATGGTTTTAATACAAGTAGCTGACAAAGTGGTTGTTAACAGGGCTGTAAAAACGGTCTATGTGTTGTAAAGGCAATATGGTACCAGGAATTTGAGACCTTTCCTTCTGAAGACCCTCAGCCAACCATCATCTTAGGGAAAAATATCAATGGCAACAACTGAGGCTGAGCAAAGCCATGCCAGGAGGTCCCTCATGGCAGCTGGCTCACCAGGCTGGTGCCACCCTGGCCAGCGTGGCAGCTGAAGGGAGGAACTCAACCTCTGCAGCAGATTTGGTGAGGAGGAGTCGCAAGGCCATATATTACTGCTTTGCTCAGAAGATGACAGTGGAGCCTGGAACATTTCAATTTCTCTTTTTGTATACAGGGCATGAGCCTGAGCCACAGACAAGATGGTCTTTATAAGGCAACGGTGCTGGGGCGTCCGGGCAGCGCTGAGGTGTGATCCCTGCTCTGGCACAGCACAGCCGCCGCCGGCTGGAGGAACCTTGGATGGAAGAACCTCTGCTGGAGGAACCTCGTGCCTCCCCCACACTCATTTCCCCCCAGGTGAAATGGGGGCTGGCTGTGGTGACTGCAGTGGCAGCCTGTGCAGAGGCGCTGCAGCAAGGCGGGGGCGTTCGAGTGGAGGGGGAGCTCAGGGTCCTGCAGATCAGCATCCTGGCAGCCACTGTGCAGAAGGAGCCAAGACTGGCTTGTAGCTGAGGGAGGGTGAGAGAAAAATAGTTTGCAACCTAAATTCTTGGCAGCAGCAGAAGCTGAATGAAATGCTCTTGGTGTTGCTGCAGCAGTGGTCTCCGAGCTGCGTAGAAGCCAGGATCTCCACTGTGTTTGGAGCTAAATTCTTCCTACATGACTGGCTCACTGTGTCTTCTGCCCTTAGCTTGTGCTGTGGCCACTTACACAGAGGGACAGTATAGGGCTCTGCTGGAACCATTTTTCGTCCCTGACCGGTTTGGATTGGTAACAGTAGTCAGAGGCTACAGTCTTTTCTCAATGCAGTTTGGTGTCAGTCACCCTCAAAGTTTGCTGTCCTTGTTGCGTGGCCATGGTTGCTCTGCATGCATCTGTGCTCTGGAGCTGCCTCCCTCCTCTTCCATGTCCTGAGGACTTCTTTCTGATGTGCAAAGTCCAGAGCTACAGACTACCTGCCTTTTTTTTTCCCAGAAGATAATACATGTTTTGAAAATAAATCCACCTTACACCAAAACAGAGACATTTTTACTGAACTTCAAGCTGTCCTGGAAGTCTACAAAAGAGAGAAGAATGTTACAGAGAGAATTTAGTACACATTTAAGTGAAACAAAAACCAACAAACTCTTCAAGATCTGTAAGCAGTGGGAACAATATATATGAGATTTACTTATTATGTTTCAGCTCTCTGAGGCAATGTAATATATATGCAGCTAAATCTGAAGCTTTATGTCTTCTTCATGTTGAGAGGCTGAATGCATCATAACACTCTTCTGCCAGGCATGTTTTGGATGATAAAAGCAGCATATGAAACCTGGGAATTGCCACAGGACTGCTTGACCTCAGACAGCACAGTTACATGGACAGAGGTGATGTTAGAGCTGATGCTTTGTTCAGTCAAGGAAGGACTCTGTGTTTGAGCCCATCCCCATCATTCAGCAATAGCTGAGTCAGATATGGTAGAGGTGAAGTGGTTGGATGCATTCAGTGTCTGGTCTTCATGAGTGGTAAATGGTGTGAAAGATTCTTCACAGAATCACAGAATAAACTGAGTTGGAAGGGACCCACAAGGATTACCAAGCCCAGTCCTGGCCTTGCACAGCACCATCCCCTGCACATTACAACATGTGCCTGAGAGCATTGTCCAAACACTTCTTGAGCTCTGTCAGGCTGGTGCTGTGACCACCTCCCTGGGGAGCTGTTCCAGGCCCCAGCCACCCTCTGGGGGAAGAATCTTTTTCTAATACCCAACCTAAACATCCCTGACACAACTTCAGGCCATTGCCTTGGGTCCTGTCACTGCCATCACAGAGAAGAGATCAGTGACTGACCCTCCTTTTGTCCTCACAAGGAAGTTGCAGATTGCAGTGAGGTCTCCCCTCAGTCTCCTCCAGGCTGAACAGACCAAGTGACCTCAGCCCCTCCACATTCAGCTTCCCCTCCAGGCCCTTCACCATCCTCATGGGCCTCCTTTGGGCCCTCTCCAATAGCTTTATACTGTCATGTTGTGGTGCCAAAAACTGCACACAATATTCAAGATGAGTCCACACCAGAGCAGAGCAGAGCAGGACAATCCCCTCTGTTGCCTTGCTGGTGATGCTGTGCCTGATACACCCCAGGACACAGGTTCCAGAACTTGTTGGGAAAAGCCCATCAATACCACTTCCACTGTAATGTTATGGCCTTGAATGAACTCACTGTGTAACATTTATTATTCACATTTCTTACTGTAGATTACATGTTCTTTAATGAGATTCAAGTGTCTGTGCATGTGAATAAAACACCCAGATTGGAAACCTAACTGTTCTCCGGGTTAGAAAATTAAACCCCCACCTTGAGAAACAGGTCAGACTCAGCAATGTTAGATCTGTACAGTGTCCCAAAGGAGTGAAGTTATTTTTTGTCACAGGAGTTTGTAAAGATTCTGAAAATGGCTCAAGAAAGTTCAGCTCCTGTGAGAGTGAGTCGGGGGTGTTTCATTACTGGGAGTGTTTGATTCTACATTTACTCAGCCTGGTTTTATTATTAACTTCAGGAGAGCTAATCCTGATCTACTCCTACACAGGTAACAGCAGAAGCAAGAATTTTTGCAACACTTGAGACTAACAAAATGCTCCTGAACAGATTAATAGATGTGAGTTGAAACTGAGGAGCTAAGAGTTGTTTGTACATGTACATATAGCAATGCTTCCTACCTCACTACATGGAAAAGTAAACATTATTCCCATTTTTCTGGTTAGAAGAGGAACACAAAGAGATTCACCAACTTGCCGAAGGTGAAAGGTGGCAATTGTTGGAAGAGCTTGAAATAAGATTTTATTTCTTGTGACTTCTGAGATCACTGCACATAGAGACATTGTAGAGTATATCAGGACATGGATCTGTTCTGGTCAGGAGTGTGGATAACCACCCACTAACGACCCTAATGCAGGTCGGCTTTGAATTCATGGTTGTTTTTCTCTTGAATTACCCAGGACAGTAATGTTAATGCCATATGGACAAGGACAGATTACACCTGATCGGGGAAAAAAAAAAAAAAAGGAAAATAAAAGAAAAGAAAAAAAAAAAAAGAAAGAAAAGAAAGCCTTTAGGGACAAAACTGTTCCTTCAAACCTCTTTTGAGCATACTTGAACTGGCAGAAGGATTTTGCACCACTTCAACACCTTTTGTCAGATAGCTGTGAGGCATTTCAGCTGGCATCAGGAGCCCTCCCAGAGGAAATAGCACCCCATGGAGTCACTGCTGGGTGTGACAGCCCTGGAAGCTACAGAGCAATCAAATGCCAAGCCTATCTGATGGTTTTTTCCATCTGTTTCTCTACCAGCATGCAACAGGAAACTCGCCACTGTTTCAAGGGAAGCAAATTTGTGTGATCCCCTCTCTGTCTGTGCGTCCCTGCCATCACCTTCTTTCAGCCTACTGCCTGCTTTGACCACACTTACTACCAGGATATATGTCTCAATACAAAATTATTTTCCTGCATAACCCAGTACAAATAAGTTACCAGGGAGAGCAGAGAACTGAATTTGAGTGGGCATCAGATCCTCCCTAGTGACTTCTGATGGTTGAATCAAACAGGTGAGCTTGTTGGAGAGCACAAAGCTGAGAACCATGTGTACCATGAACTGAGTTAAGATTTTATCTATAAATAACCAGATAAATGGCCAAACAAGAAACAAAAATCCTCAAGATAAAGAACTCATTAGTACACTACAGATGGAACCTGTTGGGGAAGAAACATGATAATTAATGTAAGGAAGAGTGGATTTAAAGTCCACATTGTTTTTTTATCAATATTTGGTTTTTATAACGTTATAATTATGTTTTCTTTTTTCCAAGCTGCTCCACAGACCTTAGGTTTTAGACTGTAGTATTCCCAGAGATTTTGAGATAGGAAGGCGCTTAAAGAGTCCAACTGTATGTACTTAATTGTAAGTCAAACTAGCTAACCTATTTACTCAGGAAAATAAGTGTTCAGTAATGTCTTTACTGATGAAAATCACATATTGTCAACTGAATATATGTTCCTTCTCCAAGCATAAAGTATTGAAATTTTTTAATGTAGAACAAAGACACTCAGAATGTATTTTGAAGAGAAAAAACCTGAAGTTTGAGAGAGATATTTTAGGTTACCTCCTTCACTCAGCACACATGCTCCTATTTTAGTTTCTCCAGGAATAAAATGATACTGGAGACACCAATCCTTCTTTCATTCTTCAACTCCCAAGCAGAATGAAGTGGACAGACTAACCATGGATATGGTCTGCAGCCCTACTACCTAATTACAGTATGTCAGCAGCAACACACTCAGCAGAAGTTTTCTGATGTTTGCACATGGCAGAAGGTCAATCAGATCAGACTTTGCAATGACACTGCTTTGGTCTTGATCCAAGTCTCTGCAAACTCTACATGGCTTTAAGGGAGCAGCTTTTTTTCTTGGTAGTTACTGTCAGTCTTTAATCTCAGTTCAATACGCAAGGTTCAGAGCTGCAAATGCTGCTGATATTTCAGTGGGGACAGGTACTATGGATGGGAAGGAAGAGAGGGAGAAAGGAAGGAAGTGAGAAATTAGAGGAGTGACGGAGGGTAGGAGGATAATAACTGCTTCACTGTTACTAGATTACAAAGACAAGTGCTTAGATGAGGAAATCATTTTACTGCTTGTGCCACTGTAATTATTTCTCCTCTGTGCATGCTTAGGATGGTGCTGATTTAATGTCAGAACCACAATTAAAGCAAATAACTCATGTTCTCACTGATGGGACAGTACAAAATGAATTTAAAGAGAACAAAACTGCAATTGGACAGATCTATTATTTCCTGACATCTAAGTGCCTGAATTTACCATCCAAGCATCAGTAGTTTTAAATAGCTTGAGTTTACTGAGTCAATGTGGCTTATAAAGCTCCTGAGATCAGAAGAAGGCAGAGCAGCCTCTCAAGTACCATGCCAGGAAGCTTCACAGCCAAAGCAGTGACAGCTGGAGGTGGGAACTGGAGGCTGCTGTCAGTCTTTAAAAGATTGATGTGTTTGCAGAACAGGACATCATGTCAGTGGCAGAAAAGAAGCAATCTTTTATCCCACAGTAAGGAGTCTGATGCAGAAAGCAGCACCTGAACATCAGTTCTGCTTTGCCATAAGCAAAGCAAGCCAGCTTCCAGGCTATCACGAGGATCCCTCTGACCAGCTTTTACTGATCCCACAGGTTTCCATTGCTGTCTGCCTTCCAAAGGTCAGCCATGAGTGTATTCCCCAGACAGTCCTGCCCAGCTGGTTAAAGCTCTTTTCTGACATGAGGTTCAGTCTGTGCACTGCACAAACTCTTGAAAACACAGCCTCTAACTCCTGTACTTTCAAGGACAGTAACTGTGCAAGTTTCAGCTGCGTTCTTCCTGGCACCTGTCCTTGAAGGACACTTTGTGGACATGATTCTAAATGGATGAAAAGGCATCACTTTTTCCCAAGTTCTGTATGTTGTCTGTGAAAGCAGCAAACAACACACCCAAGCAGGCTGAGCTCTGCTGGGCTGCACACAGTCTCTGTGGTATGTTGTCAGAGGAGAGGGGGAAGTGTCTGAACTTGATTACTCTGCAGTGATTGCACAGAGCATCTGAACACTATCACATGGATTGGATTGCTTCCCAGGGCTAAGTGCTTTAAAGATGGTGAAGTGGCATCTATATTCCACCTCTTGTTTTTTTCCTTCCCATAGAACCTTTCTTACAGGACTTGCCAAAAGGAGAAGACAGTTTCTTTTTCTGCATTTAAAAGGCGTATGGGTTTCAGTGTGAGCAGAAGAAACTCAGCTAAAACAGTGGGTTTTTTTATTCACCATATCAGTCCTGAAATTTGGTCTTGCAAGGTGTTTGTAAGGGCAGTACTGCTGTTCCATGAAGCATTAATGCATTCAAGTAACTTTGAGGAGAAAGGGTGGGCCTTAAGGTCAAATGCATGCTGGAGTTAGGGCCAGCATTGAGGAAACCACCAAGGCCCTAGAGAGAAAGCAAACAAATTGTGTCAATAAACGGGTGAGGCTTATGAATGCAGAGAAATACCTGATGGGAGAATATAACAAGGACCAATGATATGAGATGAAAGATAGTAATATGTCTAATATTCACATTATGACATAAAGCATAATGAAAAGACATAAGAACAAATAACAGAGTTAAACTCTCATGAGTAATATCCAGTGAAAGGACAAGAGGAAATAGGCACAAACTGAAATATGAAAAACTCTGCTTAAATATAAGAAAGAACTTTCTTTAGTATGAAGAAGATCAAACCCTGGCACAGGCTGCCAAGAGAGGTTGTGGAGTCTTTCCTTGAAGGTGTTCAAATCTCAAAGAGACATTGTCCTAGGAAACCAGTTCTAGGTGACTGCTTTGAGCAGGGGGATGGAATGGAAGACCTCTGTGCTTCTGTGTCTGTGAAATCCACTTACAAAGCAGGTGAAACGTGGCAGCCATAGCAGCACTGTCCCCATAAATCAACACACTGAGAGTCTAGAAGCCACAGGTTGAATGCTGAAAGGCATCAATGAACGCTGGAAATCCTGCATTAGTGATGTGATATAATGCTTTCATTAAATAGCTTATGAAGAATTGTGGTAAACAACAGTCAAAGATCTCTTCTGTCTGTCCCTGTACTGTGGGATTTGATCACTAGTAAGTAACACAGAAAAATAATAGGCCTGATCAAAACATCATAAGAGAGAAGTGGAAATCCATGCTTTGGACACAGTCCTGGCCTTCAGTATCTGTACACACAGCTGTGATTCCTGCTTAGCCTCTCATGAAGTACAAGCAGTGAAAACAGCAGAATTTTTTTTTAACAAACACTGCTATGGAATATTGTGCTTAAAATATTGCATGTGTATTGTCACAGTGACTTCTTGGGCACAGCTCAATGGAAATTGTGCAGTATTTCAGTGCCTGCAGTTTGTGAGGCAGAATCATCATTAGTTAAGGAACCTTGAACTTTTAGGGTCATTTTTAATGATGTATTTCAGTGAGTGTCATTGTAATGGAGCATGCATATATTAATAAAATCTGTGTATCCTTTTTTTTTTTTTTCCCACACTGTGTTTTTTCAGGCTGAATATCTTCTTTCTTGTAATTTTTCAATGAGATTTAAATTCCTTTCTGTATCCTGTCTCACCCTTCCATCATTCCTTAGATACCAGAGCATCCTATGAAATCTGATCCTGTTGACTTTAATCTTTGGCTGGCCATTTATGAATGGCCAGGCAGGGCAACTACAAACAAAGGCTAGGATCATGATGGGGAAGCAAGAAGAGGCAGAACTTTACAGGTTTTTCCTCTTTTTAATAATCCTTTTTCTTTTTTAAAAGACTTTTTACATTTAAAACATTAACTTCTGTGTGGTTTAGCTACTTGACATTGGAAGTAGCAAAGGGCCCACCTGCTACTCCTAGATGTCATACAGCAGCATTAATAGTTACATACTTGTTTATAATAGAAAATCTTTCTTTGACAGCAAACATCTTTATGTTGAACCACATGGTGACTGTTGTGAATACATTTACCTCAGTCTTTCC
Source organism: Dicaeum eximium (assembly GCA_013396995.1). Lineage (NCBI taxonomy): Eukaryota > Metazoa > Chordata > Aves > Passeriformes > Dicaeidae > Dicaeum > Dicaeum eximium. Next base: position 1,725,026 of record VWZP01005221.1, read on the forward strand.
ATTAGCCTTTGATGCTAATCTAGCATAATTGTCAGATATTAACCATAGTGTTAAAATAGATTACTGAGACAAAGTCCATTAAAGTAATCAATGTTTGATCTTAGACAAAAGAAACTTCAGCTGCCAGCATTTGGAGGTGAGAGGCCGAATTCACTGTACACAGTGACACCTAAATTGTATCATTAACATTTATGGACTATTCTTGCTTTGTGCTGGAAGGGCCTATTTCCGTTCTGGTATCGCTGCTAATTTGGAACAAGCCCAACATCCCTATGAGCTCAGAGCCACTGCAGGAGGTGGCACCTGTGGTTACAGCACTGAACTGGGAGTTGGGAATCAGAGACAGATCTCCTATTCTACCTCAGATTTCCTGGGTAAATTCTCTAACCAGCCCAATCCAGAAAAGCAATCAGATGCCTAATGTGCAACCCAGGTGGAATTTGGCCGCCTGGATGCAAGTGACAGCAAACCTGCTTCATCCCACAGTATCTACTCTTCTGGGACACCTGTGTTTTCACCTGTTAAATTTCTTAGGTGCCCTCTTTCCCTAGCCTATGCTGGGCATGTTGTTGCTATTTTATTTCCATCTTTGGTCTCATGAACTGCACATCCCTGCCCTTCAAAGGGACTATTCTGATAGATGATTGTGCCTAACTCAGACCATTCATAGTCAGCAGCAAGGGCAGGCATACACATCAGAATGTATTCTGATGTAGAGCTGCTGGTGGTGCCAGTAGTGCTTTCTTTATATGAAATATCTTTTTCTACAATCCTTAACCCTTTTCCCACAGGGTAGAAGACTACAAACATGAAGCAGTATGGCAAAAGCTTTTGTTTACATGACTTGGTCGGAATGAAAGTCTTGCTTGTTTAAACTTCCAGCAGCAGATATCCTCACCAGCTTTGCTTCATGAGTTGTACCATTACACCTCCCAGAGACATCACTCAGACCACTTTTCAACTAGCCTGGTCAGCTTCCCTGTTGGCAGAGATGACTGAAGATACTGGATTTTAGGCAGTAACTCTGATATTCAGTGTTTCAGAGGTCCATATGAAGTAACCCCATGTCTGTGCAGATAGTACATGCAGAGGAGGCCTCTGGTCCTGCAGCAATCTGCTCCAGGAGAGCTGGTTTTTACAAATCCCCCCAAAGTATCCTGGTGACAGTTCTGATGGTACATCTGCACTGCAAACTGCTGAAACCTTTTTACCACAGACCCGTGTGATAAGACTGCAAGCAATATCCCTGTCAGACAGCTTCAGCAGTTACTGAGAGATAAAGCCTGGAGGAGAATGTGCTATTTCAAATGCATGCACATATATTTATTTTCTAATTTGCTAAGGTTTAAGATTATGCAGATATACAGCAGTGGTTTAGCCTGGAGTTAAGGCAGCTGTGGAGTGTGTGCAAACACAAAAGGGTGTGTTGTTCTGGCTTCTTGTTTAGAAAAGTTATTAAGGTTTGAGGGTTGGGGTTTTTTTCTGAAATGCATGCAGCAAGAAGAATAAAAACTGACACAATGCTATACAGAGCTGATTTTAAAGGGTCATTTGAGAAACTAGTGCTCTCCTCTAACTGCTTTCATTGAATGCTTGGCCAGACAACTGAGACCTTGTGGCTCTCACCCACCATTGCTGCAAAGCCCTGCCAGCTGAATGGCCATTGGAGCTGAGGAGCCAAAAGATTGCTCTGAACTGCCATGAGCATGAAAATTAAAATGTGACTAATGGTCTTCAACTGTGTTATCAATATTTGCTTTGTCTGTTAGCTACAAATGCACATGCACATTTAGACACTGTAGAGTAACACCTTTGTCCTTGCACATGGAAGTTCTCCTAGCAGGCAGATAATCCAGGAACAGACTGGACATTAAACAGCATAATACATAAATAAGTAACCAATTAAATTATCATCCTAAGGACTTATAGTTAGTGGCCCAGCTTTCAGGCTTCATCAATAACTTCAAAATCTGTGGGAGATGTAACTTCTGCATACTGACTGCAGCAGAGCTGGGAGGTTGTGAACTCCACCCACTGGTGACCTACATTTTGGCTGTCTAGTCAGCCTCTTCCCAAGAACTACCTACCTCAAGCATCCACTAGCAAATTACTGAGCCTGCATCCAACACTCCTAACCACACACAAAACAGCTCAGTTCAGGAGAGTCTTGCCAAAATAAGCACATCCTCATTCACATTGGAATGGCTGTCTGAAGGCAAAGGCAGTTAAATATTTCTCTGGGAGATGTTTTTGTCTTGCTGGAAGGTAAAAGGTCCTCATTTCCATGTTGATGTACTTCCAAACTCCGTGCAGAAATCCTTGTTCTGGGATACACATTGAAAAGCTTGACCTTTGGGTTTCTTTTTCCTTACAAAGAACCAGGTGGAGAGAAGGCAACTTTGAAGGATCAGGACCGTGGAAAACCAAGTTCAGCATGCCTGAATTAAAGAAAAACAAAGCCCAGTGCATTCTCTATTTTGGACTTTGGTGTATCCTGCTTGCCCCTTGCCTATGCTGGGCTTCACTCCCACCCAAAAGCTTTGTCCACACCTGAGGAGGCATCAGGGTCAGAGTGAAGATGGCCAAACCTGTTTCCTTGGTCCTGTTGCTCCAGCTGTCAGTATAGGCAGGCTGTCACTGCTTATCTGGCTGCTAAATCCTTCAGAGCTCCACATGTGATGTCTTACAAACATTTTGGAGTGAACTAATGTGCAGATTTGCAAATTACTCATATGAACCTGTGCCTCTGCTTGCAGTATATCTTTTCAGAGCCACGGCAGGCAACTGGCTGCCCAAAGCAATGAAGTTTGGGGGAGCAGAGTGGGAATGGGTTCCAATCATGGATGCTGGATATCCTGAGTGACCGGTGGATGGATGGAGGGTGTGAGTAAGTGCAGCATCTGGCATTTCTGTGTTTTCTGTCCTCTGCCTAAGGGCTGAGTGAAGAATGACCAGGGTTTGCAGTTATTTTCAAGGGTAGGTGGAGTGGGCAGGTGGATATCCTGGTGTCTGGTGCTCTGGTGAATGAGTAAAGGGACACACACTTCTGTGGAGGTGTAAAATGTGCTGGAGGCTGAGAGAGAGGGGCTGTAACCGGGACACTCTGGAGGACAGATGTGTGGACTTAACCTGTGATTACTTCAGGAGAACAAGAGGGCTGAAGGAGCTTTTTCATCCAAAACAGGAGAGTGCTGTTCCACTGATGCAAGGAGTCGAACTGATGGCAGGTGAGAAGATTTCCAGGCCTTTCTGTGCTTGGTTCTTTGTGAGATGCCAGCATTGCTGTCCCTGGCTGCTCAGGAGGCAGCAGGGGAGTGGCTGGAGGCACGTGGCTTCCGCCCAGCTTCAGCTCTGCCCAAGACACGGAAATCCTCCAGATGAGATAAGGCAGGTCTGATAGGGAGCTTGCGTGTTTTTAAATTTTCCTTTTGCTCCACAAGATAAACAAAAGAAAGGAAAAAGGAAAGTCTTTAAAAAAAAAAAAGTATAGGGTTGAAGAATACCACTAAGAGCCACTATTTTCTTTTTTTTTGCCATTAAAAATATTGTTTTGCTTCTTTGAGAGAACACCAATTGTTTAATTGACCCCAAAAAGGAAATGGATTTTCTGTTCTTTTATAAAAACCTGGTATACTGACATTTTCCATCCTGAACTAGAATTAAAACAGCCACAGTGAGAAAACCCAGTGTATTTTATTCATCAAAGATCTGAGACTATTTTGAGGAAGGGGTTGTGGGAGGCCATAGTTTCATGTTACATTTTCTTTGTGAGCAGTGCAGCCCTGGGTGTGTTTTGTTTTGAATTTTTTTTTTTTGGAGATCTTTTAAGCCAGTTAAAGATGGGCTCACTGATCCGGTTTGCCAGGCACGCAGTCATTGTTGGCACACCTGCCAGGGCAGCAGGGAACAGTAACAGGGGGGAGCAGACAGGCCTGTCAGGCTTTGTCAGAAAATAAAAGATAACTTAAAATTATAACACTGTATGTTTTTCATAAGTGAAATGCAGTAATTTCTAGAATTAACTATGATGTGTGGTTAACAGTATTCATTGACACGGTACAAAAGCAGAGGTTGAGAGGAGAGGAGGAATCTAGTCCTGAAGGAAGAGACCCAGGTTTATTAACTGGCTATATTGATACTCACTATTTTGGGTTGGGCTACTTGTTTTAGTAAATACTCCCACAAGTTCAGCTCTAGAAAATAAAGTTGCTTATATTTGAGATAACTGCTCAACATCTGGGGATGCAGAAACTTCAGTGTCCCATGACATTTTGGGAACTCTCTTAAATTGGCCTTAAACCTGTATCTGTGCTCATTGGAGAGACTGGCCTGAAACAATGTTTCTTTATGCAGAGGGACTTCACTTCTGTCCAAAATGATCCAAGTCAGGTAGCTGAAATAATTTGTGCTGGTGACTGTTGATACAGTAAAAGTCCAGGGATTAATGTTGCATAGCCACTTTTTGAATACCTAGGAGAACAGGTTTCTTGCATGCATCAGTTAATTAAGGGACAAATTATAAAGGCAACTGAGCATGAATTACGGTAAGGCTGAATTCCTGTCACCTGAGTCACCAGTGGAAGGAGGAATTCAAGGAGTCCTTGTGCAAACATTGCTTAGCCAGAGCCTGGAGGGCTGCNGTATATATATATATGGTGCCCAGTCCATATATATGTCCCCAGTCCATATATATATATATGGTGTCCCCCATATATATATATATATATATATATATGAGTTCCGATATAAATTGTTTGTTAATTTGCTTCCATTTTTATATACAAATTCTTGTAAAAGAGAAATGACTGACCAACGTTCGCAGAGAAGACAGTTCCTGAATTAATAGCTGCATATTTGTCTTGCATGTTTCTCTTTGAAATCTGAGGCCTGTAAATAACTGAAGAAGTAGATCTATCCTGACAAGAATGTTTGCAAAAGTGTAACAGCACAAATCTACAGTAAAAATCTGATTCTCACAGTAGAACTCTGATTCTCAGTGTAAAGGCTCAGACAGAAGAATACTGAAATGGTGTGTGATCTGTTGGTCAATCAATATATTAATTCTCAGATTTGTAATGCTATCAAAATTTTAAATTAATTGCTGACTTGTAGAAATAATCCATTAATTATTTCATATGAATGAATTCATAGAGGAAATATGTATAATCATGCACTAATTTAAAAAAAATAATTCTGATGAGTCTACTTTTTTATGGAAGACAATCAAAATGGAATTAGTGTAGGGCAAAATAGAAAAAAAAGGAGAGAGCAACAAATATCAGTCAAAATCTGAAATGTTTCAAAGATATTTTACTCTTCTAAAGAAGATGAAAGGAATAGAGGAAGACACATGCAATGTTCCCACTGCATTTTGGACATTTGTTGGTATTTTTAAAATAACCAAAAATGACAATAAAGAGGAATTTAGAAATCTAATCTGAAAAAATTAAAATTAACATGCCACTGATAATGAGCTGTAAAAGAACATTAAATACACAAGTATTAAAGAACTAGCATTTGCAGTCTAGTAAATGCTACAGGGAATATGTGTGTGAGTATTTGTGTGTTTGGGCACATATATATGCACAAGTATTTGTGAAAAAGAGAATATGCACAAGTTGTGGTGGAAAAATTTTTAAAAGGCAAAACCCAAAAGTGCAAATTAGGCAGAAGAAGACTGTTTTGAGAACCAATAAGTTCTATTTCTATTTTTCTTGTTACAGTCAAACCAATACACCTAGAACTAAAGGAAAGCAGTTGCTGGAGGAAAGCTGTTCTCCCAAGTAGCAAATACAAGACAAACAGCCTGTTCTCAGTCACACAGGTTAACAAAACACATTGCTGTCCTGTTTCTGTGACATTTCTCCTTGCCCTAATGTCCCAGGTACAGAGAGACCCAGGGGCACACGCAGAGGTCTGGAGGTTTTGGGGGTGGCAGGTGTCTGTGTCCCGGCTCCCACTGTCCACAATCTCCACAGCAGTGTCCCCCTGCCAGCTCTGGCTGCACAGATGTGCTGCCCTGCACAGACCAGCTGTGCACAGCCACCAGCAGGGCCTCTCTCACACCACAGCTTTGAGCTCCAGTCCTGTTGGCTGCACACTGAGATGGAGCAGCTAAAAGGCTGAATCTGGCTTTTCATCTGGCTTTTAAGCCCAGCCTTGGGAAAGGCTGAATGCATCTGCTTCTGGCCTTGCAGCGATTTGTATCCGGTGCTCAAAGCTCATCCATAGCCAGAGCTGCATCCAACCTAGTTTGTGCTGACCTTCTTCTGTCAGGGGGTTTTTAAACACAGTTGGGCAGACATGGCAGCCAGTTTGATGTCTGCAGTTTTAATAAAACTCACACCAGTGCCTGAGCTGCAGGAGGACAGGCTGTGGTGTCAGACCTCATGTGGTTTGGAAATAGTTTCCTGTGGCATGTGTGATAGCACTGCAGAAACCAACTCCCTGAGGCTTCTAAACACCAGTACTGCGTGTGATTTCTGTAGGTAATGCATCCTTCCTGTGGTCCCTGAGCCTCTGTGCTACTGCAGTTGCATATTAATCTGAAATTTAAACATAGCTGATGCACAGAGCTCCTCCTAACCAGTTATGTTTTTTCTGTCTTTGGATGTCTGTACATTAGTATGTGCTGATTCTTCTGTTTTGATCCTAATATGTTAACCAGGTGGATGTGGTGTCAGGCATATGGCAGGGTTTACCTTTGGCATCTGCTGGCAGAACTGACTTCCTAAGGAAATGTCAGAGGGGGAGTCGCAATGGACATATTGTTCCCCTCAGACCCTGTGGCCTTTCCTCACTAAGAATAATTTTCCTGATACATCCTTGGCAGAAGGAAAAGCTAAAGCTCAGTAGAGTTGCAGTATTTTCACTCAAGATTTACTTTTAAAAGTAGCAAAAAATGTAAACAGAAGATGATTTAGGAGGGCTGAGTGTTTGGATTTTAAAAATTTTTTTCATAGTGCTCTGATCATACTGTGAGTGAGGTCAGTGTAAAGTAAGGCACGAAATGCAGCATCCCATGCAGTGAGTAGAAAATGTGCCACTTTCTTTGCAGCCAACAGACAACAAAACTTGTCATGTTGTAAGATCTAGTTCATTTTATTACCAGAAACAGGACAGCAGCTATGTTAAAAACAGCTGTGCCTTCAGGAAAAGCTCAAAAACCACTTCTATCCTCAGTGAACATGGAATTTTTTCTCTCCGAACCATCCTGAGTAAGGTGTATTCAAAGCCCAGGCTTTGAACAGACACCAAAGATGAAGAAAAGGGAGCTCCCTCACCCCACAAACCCACGGGCAGCTGCTGCTGTCTCCCCATCTCCTGTTTCCAAGCCACAGTGCAGCATTCCACCCTGCCTTCCTGCCTGTGCAGGCAGTGCAGGGAGGCAGCAGCACCTCCCTGCTCCTTGGATAAGCTCTTTCTTGGAGCTGTGAAGGCAGTGGAAGAGAGCTGGGCCATTGCTCCTTAGCTGGTCCACAGCCACTGTGTGCACAGCACCAGCAAAACACCACGTGGTCGGGTTTGTTTTTCTTTAGAAAAATACATGAATAAATGAATAAATGAATAAATTAAATAATTAATGAAGAAGTTCGGTATGATTGCCCTGGAGGCTACTTCCCTGCTTTTCCACTTTATGGAGGTGAAGGATGTAAACCAGGCTGAGAGAAGCCTAGCATGTGTTAGCTTGTACTTCTTTCAGCCTCAGAAGGCTTTGCTTTTTGCAGGTTCTTAACATTGTGCTTAGGTAAATTGAGTGTTTATAGAACTAGAGACAGCTTTGGTGTTACAGGGTGACCCTGATCACAAGCAAGATTTCTCATTTATCCATTTCTCAACATTTTCTGCTGCTAAAACCAACAAACCATAATTATTAGAAATGCTGGGAGAATCGGTGAGAAAGTCAGAAAGCAGCACGGAGGAATGGGTTGGTCAGTGGTCACATCATGAGTGTGAAGGATTTTTTCTGTGCCTTAAGTCCCTCTGTGCAACAGGAAACACTGAACAACAAAGTCATCTTTTTTCATATCATAGTCTTTGTACTTTGTAGTTCATTAAAAAGTGGTCATAAATGGAATGATTAGGGGAAATTGAACTGGCCTAAGACCTTCCCTGCTTACCCAGTTCAAGTGGTTTGTTTCTCCAGAAAGCAGGATCTGGCATCTCCTGACCTGTCAGGAAGGTTTCCAGGCAGCTGAAGTTTTTCTAGTCCAACCTCAAAATCTGGCTAGTGATATCCAGTCTGGAAGTGTTAAATATTTGATCACTTGGTATTGTCCTGAGTTCCCATCTCAACTGATGGATATCATAGGCTTGTTTTGGGGACAGATCAGATTTATTGACTGATGGAAGCGCTTGGACCCTGGCCTTGTTATCCAGGGAGCTGAAAGAGGCATAGCCAAGAAAACAGGTGTTGCAATTCAGAACTGTGCTCTGTCCTTGGCTCTGTCACAGAAATTTTGGACAAGCTGCTAAAATCAGGCTTTTCCAAAGTGGCTACTGATAGTGTTTCCCTCTGCCAGACTGCCTGCTTGAGAGCTGGCTGCTTCCTTCATGAAAATATTGTGGACATCTCTGACTACATCTCAGCTGTCAGCTGTGAAATGACAAATTCACAGCAATTCTCTTCGAGGCAATGTGGAAAATGAATTAATTTGGGCTTGTGTTTTACTTGGATAATAGGATAATGCTTCTTCAGGACAGCCTGGGAACAAATTAATAATTCTTCCTTCAGATAAGGGTAAGGGTCTCAGTAGTGTGTAGTAGGCAAGGGAAGAGAGACTTAAAACTGAGGGTAGACCAAATGCTCATATACCTCACCCTCCCATTTCCAGCTGGGCAGCAATTCCAGCAAAATAGTTTGTTCTTGTGTGACTAAAGAATAGCTGTAGTGTAAATGCAATCTCTTATTTCTATCATTTTGTTCCTATCTAATATTTATAAATATTTGGCTTTGCAGTTTCTAATGTTCTTTTAGCCATCTCTTTTAATGGCAACTAGTATTAAAACTCTCCAAACTTGTCTAAAGGAAATTAACATCTCATTTCATTGAGGAAATAGCAATGTTATCAGTACTAGTATCCTCAGGAAATAAAATCACATGGAAATAAAATTTAAAAGGTAGGAAAAGGTATCCTCTCTTCCTGGTAGTTTTTACTTTATCTCCAACTCTTCTGCAAATGCATTAAATCTCCTTTTGCTTTGGTATTGCAATTGCCTTCTCCCACTCCCAAGAGATTCACACAGGGCAGAGGAGGATGAAGGGAAAGGGGGTGGTGCAGTTTACAGGCATTTTATGGCTGTAACTCATTAACAAAGAACCTGGCCTCCAGTGAGTGGAACAACTTTAATGCTCATTTTGCCCTTGACAGTTTTCTTACACTGGCACAGGCTTAAGGTGATGCCTACTTTGAATTTCATTGTAAGCCCACTTCTGATTCTTTATTTTTTTTCCCTTTTTTGAGGCAGGATATCTACTTATCCAGTGAGTGGCAGCAAATGGCTTAAAGATTACTGAACAGTAAATTGTTATCCAGAGAATGAACAAAGTCATGGATTTCTGTACATGACTACAGAGGGTGCAACAGGAAGGAGAAGTGTGCAGTTTTCATGCTTCTTAACCCTCAAAAAGATCTTGCCCTTAAATTTTGTATTGGTAGAACCACTGCTGTTCATGAGATACATTGACAAAAGCTATGCTAAATTCAGTCTGAAAGAGTTCAAGCTGCCTAAGCCAAAAAGAAGCTTTTTGGTGATGCCTTATTCACATGTCTCCTGTGAGTGGTGAGGAAGTATAAAACTGAAAAAAAAAAAAGAAGAAAAACAGAAGAAAAAAAGAAAGAAAAACAAAGGCAAATGGTATGCAAAAACCCACTTTATTTCAAGTTTTTTTTAATATTGAGGAAGGTAAGTAAATAGGAATAAAATAAACAGTCATAAAAATATGCATTTCAATGTCATCCTGCTTCTTTTCACTTTCTTTCATAAAAAAGAAAACAAAAACCTCCAAACTGGATTACAAGTGAATATATTTATGAAATAAAAGGAAATGGAAACAAATATTTTACCACAAACTGCAGCTAAATGACACCTAATTTTCTAAAAAGGAAATATGAGAAAGGACTGTCTAAGAAAGAAGCTGCATCTAGTAAAAGTTTTATGAAAAAACCAAACAATAGCATGTTGAAACAGCAATTAGAAACAGTATCCTAAGAGTTTGCTTCTACTTCTAGTACAGGCTATCTTTTGAAGTGCAAGGACATCCCAGATTCATCTGTTTCTGAGATGAAAAAACTCCAGGGCAGTGTGCTGGACAGCAGGGCAGGCCATCAACAACCCATTCTAAGGTGTGCCAGAGGAGACTCTCAAATTCCATGTGTATTTCTGGGCATTCTCAGGTGGGGAAGGAGTTACTCAGTAATAAACACTGTGCAGGAAAAAGCTCTTGGAGTGAACCACTGAGTGCCATTTGGAATGAGCCTCTGTGGTTTCCATCCTCCAAGCAGGCAGATAGAGCTGTTAATGTGCCTGACACATGTAAGAGGTTACTGAGCCTGCTTGGGATCCAGGGTGAGGCAGTGAGGCTGACAGGGTGCTGTGACACCATCGTGCAGAGGATAATCAATCCAGCATTGTCCTTCCATCTGTTGGCGTGCACACGGCTGAGACAGACATCTGGGTGGCAGAGGTGACAATGAACTACAAGTGACCCACAGCAACTAAAAAGGGAGTCATGCAATGAAGCTGATTCTATGTGAAATGTCTTTCAAAGACATCCACCAAGATTACCCTTGAAATAGATGACAGATAATGGATCCCACCAAGATCACCCTTGAAATAAATGACAGATAATGGATCCCGCTGAATCCATCAGGATCACTCGAAGCTGCTATGATTAAGAGATTGGAGCCATCTCCAGCAGGCAGGCTGTACTGTATTCAACCACAATTTAGTTCTCTGTGGGTCTAGATGGTACAGTGTCTTCAATTTTGAGTGTTGTTCAAGTGCACCTTGAAAAGAGGTCGGGTGCAGACCAGTTCTCCATTCCCAGCTCTGACAGCACAGTTTAGGATGACTGGATAATTCTAGGGCTTGGATTTCTACTTGACTGATGGGTAAAATTCAAGAAGTGAGTTTAAACCTCTAGAAGAGTAATGACACCTAAGGTTTTGTTTTTCCCAAGATGAAGTCCCAGCCTGCAAATCTGTGTGTGCTGATGATATGTGAGAAGTAGCAAAGAAACTTCCATCTGGAAGGGACCACCTTAGTCTCTCATCCAACCCCTTCTACCATAGGCCACCCTATCCCATGTTCACTCAGAAAGGTGTTCCTCAAAAGGAGGAGCCAATGCCCCTTCCCTGCCTTATTGCAGAGCAGCAGAGCTGTTGCATTGCACAACGCTCTCCTACATCAGCAATCCCATTCAGCCCAAAGCAGAGGCTTCCTCTGAGCTTTCTGCTCTCTGAATCTCGTTTTTAAATCTGTCTTTTTGTGTGATGGAGATCTCTCTGCCATTTGGGTGTCCTGATTCCTACTGGGCAATAATTGCAGGTAGAGTGGGAGGTAAGGTAGAGGTAGAGGTAGAGGTAAGACTGAGCACCATTTGCTGGGGACAACAGCCTGCAGTGCACTGGGGCCATGAGGATAGAAGAGGAGAGGCAAAAGAGCACTGTGGGAGAATAACTCAGGACACAATGAAAAGTAGTAGAAGTGAGATGACGAGATAAAAAAGAAGGTAAAGAGATAAAATCTCGCAGGCGGTACAGCTGAAAAGAATCATACTTGAGATTTCAGAGGATGCCTAGGCAAAAACTTGCAGTTTGGTGTTCACATTCCCCTTTGTCTCACAAGTACACCTCAGGAGATGCATCCCGTGGTCATGGTTTTCTTTTCCATGGTCATTTCACATTTTTACAGAGAAAAAAGACATCTGAATATGTGATTGTAAGTATAGATAATACTAATAAATATCTCATGGTTGTTCTGTAGTTGGTGTCTGTGTATGGATTTTGCTCCATTGCTCCCAGCTTCACAGATGCCAGGTCACAGTTTTCTGTGTTTTAAAGTTTTACAGTTTTAAAATTTTGCAATCTTTTGGCAGTTGACTTCCCCCATACCCACCCCCAGCTATTGCAATCACTGTCACTATGGAAGTGAGCAAAAGAAGAAAATGTGGATTTTTGCTATGGAAAGAAGCTTTTAGTTTTTCAGAAAACATGTCTGAAGTGTTGTCATAGTCTCTACTGTTGGACAGCACTAGATATTGCACTGTTTTCAGTGTGATGGAGTCAGAAAGGGGCAGTGGTGCTGATGCTCTAAGATGGACTCTGAGGTTTCTTGCTCAAGCTGCATGACTTGGTTTAAATGTTCTGGTTCTTTCACACCAGCCAGGGCACGCTGTGCTGTGCTCCCTGCACCAGGCAGGCTGGTATGTAATTAATGATGCAGGAGGAAAAAAGACAACCAGTAAACAAGACAATCTATGAACAGCAGTGAAAACAACTGTACAATTAACAGCCTCTTAATTACTTTTATTAAATCCTGGTTGCCAGTGTTCTTCAGTGCCACTCCTACAAATATGAGAGGTAAACCATAGGGTGGTGAGAAGCTTGCCCAAAGTTCTGTACCAGGATCAGATGGCACCTGATCACATGGCCACCAGCCTGTGGCTGAGGGTGGTCATGGTTTTGTGGCCTCCAGCAGTGCCATGCTCAGTGGGGAGATGGCAAGCTGCTGAGGAACATCCACAAAGCAGCATGATGATCCTTACTGTGATTTCCTGGAAGACAAGCAGGGTAAGTACTAAGAAACCAGGATGTCTCACGTCCCTGGAAGTGTTCAAGGCCGGGTTGGATGGGGCTCTGAGCAGCCTGGTCTAGTGAAAAGTGTCCTTGCCCATGGCAGTGGGGTTGGAACTAGATGATTTTAAAGGTATCTTACAACCAAGGCATTCTATGTTTCCATGATTATTTCCAAAATGTCCCCCTTGCCAGGTTGCTGAACAGGAAATTTCACAGTGCTTCCCACAGCTCCAGACAGTGGCAGGCACTTTAGCTCAAGCTTTAGCCAGCTCCCCTGGAGAAACTGTGATCTCCCAGTGACTGTTGGACCTGTCCAACTGCATTTCAGAGAAGGACTGGAAAAGACACCGCTGACCTTATAGATTTTCCGTGAAAACAGCTACTGTGTAAATAAGAGAGACACAAAGTCACCTCCTTCCTCAAGAGGATGGCCATCACCAGCAGGTCTCCTGCAGCAGCAGAGATGCTGGGGCTGTGGCTGGGTCCAGGGAGACAAGCAGATGTTGGGGGGAGCTGTGAGGCAAGGTGTTGGTTTCATGGGAATCTGCTGAGGATGAGAATTTGAGCTTTCAGGATGCAATTCCACTGGAAAAGAAATATTCATTAACTTGCTGCTTACAAGAAACCTCCTGAAATTGTTCTCACAGAGTTTTCTCATCTGCAGTGGAGGTTGAGTTTTTTGTCAGGATAGAGTAATGAAGACACACAGCTAAAAGGCTTGGGATTGGAGGTTTGTAAGCTGCTCCTAGCCATGGCCAAGGCTTTCCATATAGCCCTGAACAAGGCACTGAATTTTTCCATGCCTCAGTTACCTCATTTTTCAAACTGGTATAAAGATTACTTTTACCTGCAATTACCTTTGGTAGCTCCAAATAACATTTCTTAACCAGTGCCAGATGTATGGTATCTGAGAAGCTTTTGGCTACATCTTTTCATAAACCTGGTATCAGATTCTGACTTTTAGAAGATAATCTGCCTTTCTGTACAAGTATTTAAAACAATAATGTATAATAATATATAGGGGAAAACTCTTTTTTCTCCCTAGCTTCTCTACCAGCCTCTACCAGCCTCACTCACCACATTCCTCTTCCAGAATTAAAAGCTCAGTATTTGAGGGAGCACATCAGAGCACATCTAAATTCTGGTAGGTCCTTTTTCTTCCAGGGCTTTGCAGCTTACCTTGCAAAACCAGGCCCCTCCAATACAAAGTTCAAAAATGACCAACAGGGTTTGAGTGTCAGGGAGGAGAAAAGTGCTTCCAAATAAGACCTTTGTATGTCTGGATGGCCTCAGATTCAACCAGTGACCTTTTCTTTCCTGATGAAGTCCTGTATCCAGAAGGAACTGACAGCGAGTTGTATTTTAGTTAGCCAGGAGTTTTGTGATTCTTTAAACATTTTGTAATGAATTATGTTTAATTATTTAAGGAATGTTTGAATGTTTTGTTTTTGCTGGTTTTGATTTAGATATGTGTCAGTTGAGTGTCAGTAGAAAACTTTAAGAAATTACCTCATAGCACCTGCATAAAGGAACTCCATGGACACCTACCCCTTAGAGAACTTAATCTATAGATGAAGAACAAAATTTAATAAAGAGTTGTTTGATGGTTATCATATAACTAGAGATAAATTAGATGTTATAGAACAAGAAAGATACAATGAGGAAATTAAGTAGTTAAAGGCCTGTACACCCCAGAAAACTTGATTAATACATTGCAGGTGCACTGAGGGAGCCACTCTGTAGGCTTGCACACCCCACAAAACTTATTCAATAGTAATTGTCTAGCCAGGACAGCAAATTTAATAAAGCACTGTTTAGCTGGATAAAACTTGAGTTATCCATTAAACAAAAATAGATGAGGAGTCCTAGTAGTAATGAAAAGAAACAAAACACCTATACCATGATACAATAAACTGGGTGAACTTTTGGGAGTGTCTATTAAAAAATCTTGGATGTTATAGGCTGTATAAATGTCTGAAAATTGTTGCTTCTTTGAACATGTCTGTGGTGAATAAAACCTTGATATGTCCCAAATTTTGACTCAAGATTTTTATTAGGAATGTTTATCTAACAGCTTTTTGCTGTTAGGTTAAAAGCTCTTTGTTTCTGAACCTGTGCACCTGTAGGAAAGGTTGTGCCAAGAGCCAGGGAGGTCCGTAGTTGCAAGGTGTACAGTTCAGAGAAATCCCTTGGGAAGGCTGCTGGGGGCAGGTGCCTTTGCATCCCAGCAGGACCAACCTCTTTATTCACCTTCCCAGCTCTTCAGCCAGCGTGAGCAGCACCTTGTGCCTGGCAGCTATGCTCTGTAAAGTATCCCCTGAGCTTTCAGGTTTGGCAGCATTTCTGAAAGGGTTCTGCTTGCCTTTCCCCAGGAAAGCTCTGCCTCCCTGACTCCAGCACAGAGCCCCTAAGGGCATGTGCTTTCCTTGAGCCAGCCCTCAGCCTCCTCTAAGCAGCAGCTCTGCAGGGATCTGCCATGCCAGACTTAGAATGCTGAAGCAACAAACTAAGGAGCTCCTTGGCTTTGAAAGAAAGAGATCCTCATGAATATTCCTGCTAACCTAAGGAAAAGTGATTGTGTATCTTTTGTCTGCTTCTAAACCTGTGCCAGGCTCTCTTCACCTACTCCCTTCTACCATGAAGCAGAGATTCAGGTGAGCTGGAGAGCTGCATTTTGTGCAGAGACCAAAGATGGCCCTTATCCCTGTCTCCTGGGTAACCTTGGGACGTGCAAACATGGATTGGATTTTGTGGTTGTGCTCATAGGATAAGGACTGAACTACTTCACTAAGCTTCTCAATGCTCAAGGAACACTGAGCCAAATATAACTTGCATGGTGAAATGTTATTTATGCAGAGGATTAACAGATTGCTCATATAAATGTGTTTATTTTGATTGCTTATCTGCCCTGGGGAGGGCAGAGGAGCAACCCACATGATTTTACATCTAATTGCAACACCTTTTCAAAGAAAACTTCTGTAGCATGACTGGAGTTAGACTACAAATCTCCAGTTTCTGTTGAATCCACTTATAGTACATGACATTCTCCAACTAGGCTTTTATTTCTTCTTTGCCTGTAATGTGATTGTTGGGTTTGGTTTTGTTTTCTGCTTTTCAGTGATGCTACACTGAGAGTTACCTACCTGTGTGTTCTGGGCTGATAATTCTTGTCACTCTTTTGGTGATGGGAGAGGAAATAATTAATCATTGGAATCAGTTCAGGCTTTGCAGCATTACACACACTGCTAAGTATTGCTGCTCTGGTTTCTGGAAGCAGAGTCAGGCTACATCTGCCAAAAGCATCTGGCTTTCTGAAACTGGCACGGGTGGACCCCAGCTCTCTGCAAGAGCCTAATTTGCCTGTGTTTGGAGGTCAGTCTGCTTAATGTAAGCCTGATTTATCTCGGTTCTGACTCCCTCTTGGATATTCTCTGTGATGCTACAGTTTCTAAGGGTTTATCCCAGTTATCATTTGCCAAACAAAGCAGCTGGTCTGCTGCACACTGTGACATATCCCCTGGCTGGGTCTCTCATTTCTTTCCTTCTAACACATTTATTGCTTTGCCAGGGCATGATCCTCCTCAGCTTCACATGTCTGACAAGCAGTGAGAGCTTCTCATGACAGTAACAGTGCTCATCCATGATAAAGCAGATAACAGTGATCATGCCCATGATAAATGCATCCAGGGCAGCTGCTGGGAGCACTGGAGGTCTCCAGCTCCCTGTGATGTCAGAGGATGGAGGGCAGTGGGGAGACTGAGAGCTCATGGCTGGAGGCAGCCTGTCACATAACATGCAAGAGAGCTGGAAGCCCTGCCCAGGAGCCCCAGGTCTGTGCTCACCAGCCATGTGTGAAAGCCAAAGAGTTCCTGGGTTATGCCTTTCCTCTCTACAGAATGCTTAATTGTAATCTGTCAAGACTGTGGGCCAGCAACTTATGTTTCCCTTTGTTTGAAAATGGACCATAATGGATTTCAATGTATTGAAACAGCTGCTTGTTTTAATCATGGTGTGGTAAATCTAAAACTCAGCTCTAACAGTGACCAGGCATCACTACCTCTGTCTGCTGCATCTCCCACTTGTCCCCTTCCCTCTTTCCTGCAGCTCAGTGTGGGTGCTGAAGCCCACTGCAGACGTGCAGTGGACACTCCAGCAGCTTGTTGTCCCTGGCTAAAACCCAGCTCTGTGGGGCTGTGTGTGGGTGACAGGCCTGACCTTGCAGCAGCACTGCTGCCTGTGAGTGCAGGAGGTGCTCAGAGGAACTTCAGCAGCCACAGGTACCAAAATCCTCCCTGGCAGCACATGAGGCTGGGCAGCAGGACAGCAGCCAGTCATGATAGGGTGGGTGGGAAGGGGATTTATAAGCTGCACTTGAGGGAGAGGTCTTTGAGCCTCTGGGCTGTGGCATCCCAAATGGTAGAGAAAAGGTGCAGAAAGTGTCAGGTTCAGGCCTCCTTAGGGAATGGATAGCTGAGAAGTTCTGCAGGTGAGCCTCTTTGGGTGTTGAGCCGTTCTTTGTTCTCAGGAATGCTGTACAGCTCCCTGGGAGAAACCCTCCCACCTCTGAATTTCACAGGGTTTTAAATTCATGGGTCAGATGACAATCAGGAAGACCAGATGCTTGTTTGTGCTCCCCCACTCCCCCCTCCCTTAGTAAAAGAGATGAGCCAGCGTGGGAGGCTATCCAAGCCATTTTTTTGTTCCTTCTCTTTGAGTTTTGTTCAAATGAAGGAGTGAAGGAGCCCGTTGATATTTCATTTGCAGGTCTCCCCTCCCAGGCAAACGGAGCAAAACACAAGAGGTTTTTCTCCTCCCCAGCTTGCTGACCTTCCAGCTGAGTTCCCAGGCTGCCTGTGGCTTGTGTTCTGCAGGGAGCAGACAGCAAGGGCCAGCAATCTGTCATCTGAGCTCTGGTGCTGCCCTGCACACGACCTCACCAGCACAGACTGCTCTCACATACACTGGCCTACTCGGGGCACACTCCTACAGTTTATGCTAATTCTCTAATTATCTAATTCATCTATGCCATCTTGAGGTGCACACTGTGTGCAAGAGGATTCAGTTAAATTTTAGATGAAAAATAGTAAGGGACAGGTATCTTCACTGATACCATGGAATGGCTGTATCCAACAGGCTTCCTATGTCCATCTGTGCAGGATAAATCTATTGACTGGAGCGTGGGGATGGTGCTTCCAATTTCCAGTGGGATCCAGCTGTGTCACTTCAAGGCTGTGCTGTAGATGAGCATGAAACACCATCTGCATATAAGGGGGCATCGAGCTATATGGAGTGGGAAGTAATACCAGCAGGTGCAAAAGCTAGAGACAGTGCTCTCCTGGGTATTGCTGCTGTTGAATTCACTGGGTCAGCTTTGGGATCCAAATCTTCTAATACTGCAATTTTTTATTGGTTCTTGAGCATATCTGACAAATTCACAACAGCAATTTGTCAACTACTCTGCTGCTGATAAACCTCAGGGTATAAATAAATAAATCAAGGTATAAACCTCAATGCAGTTTGATTCCCTAGGTCTTATCTTCTATAGGAATTTCTGTTTTATGTGTAATAAAACTTATCAATGCAAGGATATTAGGCAACAGCCCTGGCATAGTTAATGCAGCTGATAACAACAAAAAAGGCACAAGCATATGCTGATCTTGTTGTAAGAGTTGAAATAACGCATCAGATATTAATTTTTCAAGATGCAAACCGCAGCTATAAAATGAGTGCCTGCCCACCCTTCTGCGAGGAGATCAGGCCTTAGCTGGCAAACCATTTGGAGCATGAAGTGTACCTTCTCTCAGACCCCACGAGAGCAGAGCCTATCAGTGCTGCGGTTAAAAGAGCCTTCAGGCTGACTAGTCACACCACAACTCGGGTTTCTTCCATGTGAGCACTTAATTAGATTGAACTCTGCTAATTTAAGATAACAAGATAAGGTTGGCCCGGTTAAGTGTATGTGGTGATTTTATCTGCTATCAGCGGTAGGCTTTGCCTTTTTCTCTTACGTGTGTTTAACTTGCAATTCCCCAGGAGGTGTTATCAGCACTCACCTGAATGAGAAGGGATCGGGAGCTGCAGCTCTGCAGGGAGGGGCAAGTCATGGAGCTCTTGGCAGCGTTCGGGGGGGACAGTGGCCTTTCCTAAAAGCCACTTTAAAGGGTGGGGGCTCTTTGCCTGTGAATAGTGCTCACACACACAGGCACATGCACACACGTGTATCCAGCTAGAGCCAGCGCTGCGCTCTCTCAGGCTCCGGAAAATGTAAAGACCTTTTGAGTTTATTTTTTTAAAAGCCTTTTGATACCATGTTTCACACTCTCTATGACGTGAAGACAAGGACAAAACTATTCCGTGATTCAAGGGAAGCTGAGATTTCCATCTTATCAGTTACTTTCAAGAGAACTGTTAAAAAAGTAAAAAGAGGGCGGTGATGTAAAGTCATAGGCTGGAGACACCAGAGCTGAGTATTTTCTGAAGTAGCAGGGATTTCCGAGGTAGGGCAGAAGTGCATGCTTGTGTCCGAGGGTGTGGGAGCCTGGGTGTGACTCCCACGAGGGCACGGGAGCTCTCTGTGGGACAGCTGCTCTGCTAAGCCAGGGGATCGCTGATCCCAGCGTACCTGCACTTTGTGTCTGAGCCATCCTGGAAACAGCCACCAAGGTTTCCTGCAGAAGCTGGAGATGTGGAGATGCTCCCAGATGAGCAGCATCTCCTGGTCAGTGATGTGCCTTTGGGACTTGCTCCTCTGAGCTGGTGCTGATGAGCCAACGCTCAAGAGATCGGGACAAACTCTGAGCGCTCTGACTGCTGGTTGGGATCTCATTGCACCTGCCTGGACCTGCAGGGGAGCTGCAGTAGGAGCAGCAGCATTTCCCCAAGCTCCATTTGCATTTCAGAGCTGACTTCAACCTGCCCCATGGTTTGGAAGGCAGAAGAGAGAACAAGGATACAGGGCTCAGGTAATGCTGTTCCTCTGTCTAGAGCAATGAAGATGGAATGAATCAGCATAGATGAGAGAAAAGCTATTTCTGCTTCTTTGTTCTTGTTATATTTGTTCTCATCAGTATTATTCTCAGTAGTATTACAACAAATTAATAGTGTAATAGTACAATTATCATATAACACATTGACATATATAATAACGTATTATATTTGTTGATTACGTTATTATATAATAAGATGTAAAAATAAATAATTAGTATAATTATTAACAGTATTATGGAGAAAAACTGTGTGCCTGAAAAGCTTCCTCTCCTGAGAATGGTCACTTCACGTCTGAGTATAGCGAGAAATGCTGAAGGCAGGCAGGGAAAATGTCCTCCCTTCTGTTGTGCACTATCTTATTATAATAATTTGGGGCTTTAAATATGGAGCACAACCTCCCTCAGTCCTGTACAAAGTAGACACTAAAAAGAAAGAGTCTCACCCTAGAAGTGTCTATAACCTGGGTATAAGGCAAGTCCTGCAGAGAGATGATGTTGTTTTGGAAAGCTACCACTACGCCTTGATTTCAAGTACCATATCCAGCTGAATACTTGCACATTATTTTATTACAGTTCTGGAATTTGCTCAAGTTAGCCTTTCCAGCTTCTCCTCATCCTGTGATTCATGCAGGTGTCCCAGCTCATTTAGAAATCAGTCCTATCTGAGGTCAGCCTATCTACAAAATTAGCTACTTGGCAGATGTTGGCACCTCAGCTATTGTGAATGACCTACTGCACACCGCTGATAGCATATGGAACCTCTAAGATCATTTTGTCATGCTAAAGCTCACTACTTATTCTTCTTTGTTCTGCCCTCCTGGGGTTAGAATCTGTAAAAATACAGGAATACTGTAACGCTTAATTTTTCTCATCTCTGTAGCTTCTTGAAGCTCACATCTTCATAGTTTTTTTCAGATGTGACTGACAGGGGTCTTGACTCACAAGCTGTCCACTTCTACTCACCTGGTGTCCATGAACTTAAGTGTGCTTCTCCCCTCCCCTTTAAACATAGACATTGAACTCTCTTTTACATGTTTTCAAAAGGTTTGGATTTTAACCATCAGCTGATGCAGTGATCAGTCATTCAGCATGCACATTTTGAGACTAACCAGTAAATGGCAGTGACATGGGACAGATTATGTATTGTCATATGTATTGTCCCAATGTATTGTCACTATCACATTTATCTAACAGTAATTAGATATCTGTAATTCTGTATTCATTAGTTCATTGGTAAATGGAGCTGTGCTGCCAGATAACATTCTCTTTTTTTGTTATAGAACAGTTTAAAGGTACATGTTTGGCATTGGGATATTGTAGCTCAGGAGAGAAAAGTTGATGCTGTGAACTGTTGGTGCTGACTGAAATAAATGCTCCCCCTGCTCCTCTCTTTGTTTGCATTGAATGGCACCACCACAGAAGCAGCAGCCAGGGAGCATCGAGAAACAGCCACAACCTTTCTGTGTGTGCAGCAAAATGCTACACTGGGAATAAATATTTGTCATACCCTACAGGTCCTACAAAGCTGCAGATGAAAAAAAAATTAATCCAGTTTCAGGCAACAAAGAAATTCATGCTTCAGATAGTCTTTTCCTATATTTATGTACCACATCCCCATGTAATTTTTGCAACAGTTTCCAGCATGTTCCCCTGAAACATGAGAATGGGGGTTCAATAATATTAAATATTAACATAGGAGCTGGGTACTAATGTCTGACCTTATCACTAGTCTAAAATTGGATATTTAATAAACATCATGAGACAGGGAAATCTCTTCTAATAGCATCTTGAATCTTTAAAGCACAGCTTCCCCTGCTCCATTTCCTGCAATGAGCTCTAACCACAGCCTCTGCAAGTATTTGTCTAAAGCATGAACTTCATGCCAGTTCTCTTTAATCTTTTAAATATTGCTGGTAGCACAGTTTTTAGTGCATTAGGTCTTTTTAGGTCCCCCTTTCTCTCTCCTCTCCTCTCCTCTCCTCTCCTCTCCTCTCCCATTTAATTTACTAATACAGTTGCCAACAGTGTTCCCAGCCTAGAATGCTGTTGAAATGGGTATGAATTTAGCTTTTGCCCCTGAGCTGGGCCTGTGTTAGCCTCTGTGAAAGTGATAGGTTTGTGTTAGTAATAGTCTCCATCAGCATGGACAGAAGGAGCTTGGACTCAATGCCAGCTTGGGACTATTACAGTGTGGCTTTTTCTGTCTTCTCCTTCCTCTGAAATACTCCCCGTGTGTTCCCTTTCTGACAACTTTCTGCATGTTTCCCTACCAAGTTAATCCAGAAGCAGAAGAAGACAGATGTGGTGAGATGTTTCTGGTGAAGGCCTGGTGTGGCAGGCAGCAATGGCACCATTTTTCTGCAAACCTGCCTGAGTGCCACAGGTCAGCACACAGCATGGTCAGACCTGTGTGAGCCCTGCTGTGTGGAAACGTGGAAGTGCCAGCTGCTGCTCACAAACTTAGGGGGTGGGTCAGCTGCTGGAGCTACTGTAATGAGTTCTGCAATAAATGGGCACACCTGAGAGCCAGGACAGCATCCAGAGGGACCCGAATGAGCTTGAGGAGTGGGTCCATGTGAAACTGATAAGAGAAAACCAGGCCAAGTACAAGGCTCTGAATCTGGGTCAGGGCAGCCCCCGGTGTCAATACAGGCTGGAGGATGAACAGATTGAGGGCAGCCCTGCTGAGAAGAATGTGCTGGTACTGGAGGATGAGAAGCTGGATGGGAGCCAGCAGTGTGCACTCACAGCCCTGAGAGCCAGCCACATCCTGGGCTGCATCCAAAGAGCCCTGGCCAGCACGTCCAGGGAGGAGATTCTGCCCCTCTGCTTCAGTCTTGTGGGACCCCAGTGTAGTGCTGCATCCAGCTGTGGGGTCCTCTGCACAGAAACCCCAGGGACTTGTTGGAGCAAGTCCAGAGGAGGGTCACAAAAATGACTGGAAGGCTTGAACACCTTTTCTGTGAGGAATGGATGAGAGAGTTGGGGTTGTTCAGCTTGGACAAGACAAGGCTCCAGGGAGACCTCATTGCAGCCTTTCAGTACTTAAAGGAAGCTTAGAAGAAAGATAGAGACAAACTTTTTAGCATGGCCTGTTTTGATAGGACAAGGGTAATGATTTTAAAATGAAAGACAGTAGTTTTAGACCAAATATAAGGGAGATTTTTTTTTTTTTTGGTGTAATGCAAGTGGTGAGGCGCTGGAACAACAGGTTGCCAAGAGAAGTTGTGGATGACCCATCCCTGGAAATATTCAAGGCCAGACTGGATAAGGCTCTGAGCAACCTGGTCTGGTTGAAGATTTCCCTGAACATTGAAGGGATTGGACTAGATGACCTTTAAAGCTCACTTCCAACCCAAAATGTTCTGTGATTCTATGAAATAAACATAATTGCATGATTAATGTCTGTGATCTTCTCATGAGATTGCTTGTGTGGAATAGCTTGTTGAAACTATATCTTGATAACTTCTCTCCTGTACAAAACTGTGGACTTCATTGGTAAAAACTGGTACTTTCTAACTTTCTTTCAAAACCTAGTTAGTCCTGTAGTGGATTTAGTAATATTAATGCAGCTTGCCTAAAAAATGCATGAATTTTCATTTCTTTCTCCTACTGGCTGGCCTTGCTAGTGTGGTGAACAATGTGGTATAAGGAGCACTGTCTAATTGTCTTATTCTAAGAGAACCTGTTCACCTCCTCTTATACTTAGATAAGGAAAACTTTTGGTAAAGACTGTACTGAGCTCTTGATACAAAATTATTGCTTAGCTGAAGGATGACAGTGGAGACTGGAAAGTGAGAGCTTGGTGCCAAATGAAAACCTTGAGGTGAGGATTAGTGTGTGTGACTTATGCCAGGAAATCCAGCCCAGTGTTTAGTGTGGGCTCAGCCATAAGTAGTCTCCCCTTCAGGTTCTCAAGTCATTTTTGTAGCCTTGGGTTATTAGAGTTATTAGCCCAGTTGTAGTCTTTCTTGGCCAGCCTCTTTACTGCTTCTCCCAAAAATTCCAGCAGTGGGGATCATGCAGCTCCCGGCATCACCTTCTTTTCTGAGGTGGCTCCAGGGGGGAGCACAATGCAGCTACACAGGGCAAGGGAGATGATGAGCTCCAGTTTGCTCAGCCCTGAGGCAGAAGAGGGCCCTTGCATTTGTGTCAGCATTTGTGCTGATGCTGGCGCGGTGCCCTGCCTTCCTTCCGCCGCTGTGACCCCGGAGCAGCGCTGCACACGTGCAAAAGCCAAGGGAGGAGGCCACGGGAGAACCACTAAAATAAACCCTAACAGAGAAGGATTTTTGCAGCATAAAAATCTTTGTGGCTGATTTTAGCAGGGGAAGACCACAACAGCAGTCTAGTTACACCCAGGAAGGAAGTGTGGCACATGCAGAGATCTCTGTGCACAGACAAGCGGCTCAGAGTGGGTAATGCATAATATAAATAGCTCCTTAAAGTCTAGGCTGGTGCAAGTTCACCTGGCCATCTATCCTAAAAATGCTTAGAAAGTAGTTCTAAAAATACCACATGCAGTTGCTGTGGGATAAACTGAACTTTAAACTTCCATTATGTCCCTGTAAATGAACACTAAATTAGAGCGATAAGCACAAGTCCACTAAAAGAAAGGAAAGAAATTCCCTTCTTTGCTCCTAAGGCTGACTAAGGCAAGACTGGAGACACATTCACGCACAGAACTGTACATAAACTGTGGAGTTTGAGTGAGGGAAATGAGATCAGTAACAGTTGTTAGTTATGAGTCATCCCTTCACAGTTTTTTGGACCATGAGAGTGAGCAGCATGTTCCAAGCAATATGCTTTCTGGAATAAAAAAAAAACAGTCACCACAGCCTATTTACATCAAACCATATTATTGTGGCTATGGTCTCCAGGGAAGAACTCAGCTGAAACCATAATGCCACTTTTGGTAGCAAATAGAAGTAAATAGAAAGGCTGAGAGGAAAACTAATTTAAATAATGTAGTTTATTTAAATATTTATAGAAAAAAATTTTGCTCCAGCATGCATTCTACTGAAGGTAAAATGTGGCTCTCCCCTGTTTAAATTATGAGGTGAGTAATAGTTAATTTAAACTAAAAAGGCTTATTATTAGATTCTGTAGGGTTGTATTGCAATATCTAATTTCTAGATGGCTGGCTTCTTTCTTCTGCATACAGAATGCAGAGCTAAGCACCCCAGCTTCCTTTGTTGTGTACCAGGGAAGGAGAGGGATACAGAAAGGAGAAGAAACTGCATGCTTATTTGCTGGGCTTTTTCATCAGCTGCAATTTATTGTGAACCTGCAGCTTCTTTGTTCCTACACATCACACAGGGAAAACTTTTCTTCTAGACTAGATTTAACCTATTTCAAGCAGTCTTTTGCCTTGCCAACATCAGTGTTTTAGTTAAGGGGTGTGCTTTTGAAACAGGTTGTCCAGTTGTCCCCACTTACTGCATCTGGCGTTGCATGATTGGAGTCTGTAAACTGGATCCCTTTCAGATTAAATCAAGCCATGAGATTCTCCAGGAGCACATTTGATGTGTGTGAACCACAAGTGCATGTTCAGTCCACTGGACCAGCTGAGCTGGTCTTAAGTAACCCTCCTAAAAAGCACCTGATGTAGATGTCAGGCTTTCAGCATGAGCTGTTTCATTCTGCAGATCCTTCCTATAATGCTGCATTACTCGTGGTGCAGAGTTCTTTTCTCAGGTCACTGCAGGTTTCTTGGACTGAAATGTTTTTCTGCTTCCCATTTACCACTGGCCTACAGCTAGTTCTCACCTTCACCAGCATTCAGCTGCCTCTCTGGAAATCATATGATGAAAAGATCTTTCTCTATAAAGTGCAAATCAAATATTAGCAGACAGCTGACACATAGTGAAAACAAGTCACCTGATTATGGAAATAAAAGTGAGAACCAGCACTTCACTGATTTTTAAGAAAAGCATCTTTGAAAGTTCAATATGTATCTGCTTCACATCTCCTTAGCTGCCTAATCACTCATACTTTGAAATCTCCTGAAAACCTGGTAACACAGCTGCATGTGAGAGAGCAGATTTCTGGCTAATCCCAACAACCCTGCCTCACTACAGGCAGGCCTTTCTTAGATACCTGGATATGATTGTCCACAAGTGTGATTAGCACCATTAACATGCTACATAACTGATGCCTCCCTAACTCAGAGGGCCAGGGCTGTGTAGGGGATTTGTGTCTCAGAGCGCTCCTATTGCCAGTCTGGCAGGTCCTCCCCTCTCTGTCCCAGCTATCATTTCCCACGTGAAGAATCACGCTCAGTGAGATGGAGAGGGAGAGCCTTTGCTGGGAGCCCACCCTGAGGGTGTGCAGGGCAGGCTCAGGGCACAGGGTGTCCCTTGTGCAGGTGCTGCAGTGCAGAATCTGAGTGCTCAAACTCAGGCACGTCGGTGTTGGGCTGAGCTGCTCTCCACTGCCAAGGCAGAGCTACACCACAGTGTGCTCTGAAGCAACACTTTAGGTGTTTGCAACAGGAAAAGTAGGCAAGAAAATGGAATCAGCTCCTGAAATTAGGAATTTCCTCACATAAGCAGAGCTATGGAGCTTGCAATGAAGATAATTTCAGGGCACCTGAAGTTTCCAAACTGAAATCTCTTTGAACTCACTGTATTTTAACAACACGGGGAGAAGTACAGAATAATTGGGGTGTAGCAATACAAACTTCTGCTTATTTAAAATAATTTTCCATTATAAAATTTCTCATGAGTACTGTCCTTTAATTGCCATTCACACAAGTGATTTAAAGCCTATCTTACTGCTCTAGTAGAGGCTATTTAAATTTGAAATCAAATAACCGTCTATAGGCAAAAGGCAGAGACCTCATTAAGAACAGTGGATAATCTATGTAGGATTTTTTCTATCCCAATAGAAAATCAGCCTCTGAAGGCCATGACTGCTCAAAATGGTAGGAACTTGCATAATACATTTCATGTAAGTGTATCAGGAACTAAAGCCTGATGGAAAGAGTTGCAAATGCTGAGGAAAGCACGCTGGCTGCTGAAGCATATTAGAGGCTGGAAGCCAGAAAAAAAAATAAGGAAAAGTAATGGAAAGAGTTGTCCTGGGACAGATCTCCTGGAGACAGAAAATCTGGGCAAGCAGAGCTGAGAGGAAAAGCTGTCTTGAAGAAAGTGAGCAGCACAAGTGTGTGCTGTTCATTTCCAGGTTGTTTTGGGACATAGGCATGCATACACTTCCCTGTAAACAAACAGGACCGCACAACCAAGAATAACCTTACTCATATAATCTTCTCCTCTTGCTACAAATAAACCCACAGTGCTATTGAGTATTGGCTGACTGAAACAAAACAGTTTTATAATAGGAGCATGTTTGGACAGCCAGCTCCTGCTGCATCAGCTGTTTTGTTGTACTTGGCCCTCCATGAACAGGAATGCAGATGGAGAAGGGCCCCATGTCCCTGGGAAGTGACACATCTGGTGAACCAACCCACCTCTGATCAACATCTTAGCTCTGAAAATGGTGGCTTCTGATTGCATTTTGGATATGCAACCAGACAATCTGGCCCAGGCCCGTCTCCTGTGAGCAGGAAGCAGCAAAGTGTGAGAAGCTGCACTGTGGTTACAGGGTCAGCTGAGCACTCTGACAGTGCTTCTCAAGCCAAGGGTGTATTCCTATAGTGCCACTGATCTAAAGATCTCAGTTTTAAAGCCTTGGAGTGCAGCCAACAGGGAAACTTTCTGTGACAATGGTCCTCCTGTAGCTCCTCACAGATGAAACATTTCCCTGGGCAGGGAGGATGCTGGAAGTGTAGTCCTAAACATCACTTTCAGCAAACCATGGGAGATACACAGAATTTCCTGTGGAAGATTGAGTTTGTTTGGGTTGGTTTGTTAGGGTGCATGGCATTTAACATTGTTACAATGGCCTTTTATAACAGAAGGGTGAGAACAGAAATCTAGCTAATTTAGGAGTAAGCTTGCTGAATTTGTGCAGGGGCTTAGATGATGTGGTTGCTGTAATAGCAAAGGACTGGCCTCAGCCTGTTTAAAGCACCCCCATGATCCTCCTGCTAGAGTGTCTTTGAGGCTAAGCTTTCTGGCAGTTTATGTGGTCCTGACCTTTGATATCACTTGGATATCACTATTTTCAGGTGCCACAATACACCTGTTGTGTAGTGCAACTTCATGGCACGGGCAGGAAGCTGGGCTCTCACACAGGCATAACCTTGTTACCTCACAAGAAAGAGAATCCACTAAAAGTATGGTAGGGACCTGAGGGGGGTTTCCTGAGCTTTGGAGGAGAACCTCACACCAAGGGCATCTTCACCCCTCAAACTTACCTCAGTCCTGTGCACTGAGAAGCAGAAAACTGTCCACTGAGCAATGAACTGTGTCACCTGTAATCCCTGTAGCTCATGCCTCCTCCATGGTTCTCAAACACTGCAGGTCTTTCCTTGCTTAACTTAACAACTGAACCCCAAAATGTTGTTTTCCTGACAGACAGCTGCTGTGCACATCTGGGCTGTGTTACTGCCTGGTGTTGACACCAACCACCAACTCCCAAATGACGAGCTCTGTGTGTGTTGACATAAGTTTGACACCATTTGATTCCTCTGCATCTGCCACTCATACTGAGGCTTGTGCCTGCTTAGCAATCCCTCCTCTGGCTCTTCCCATTCCCTATCCAGCATGGGAGGCAGGTCAGGCTTGCCCCTTGTTTTGTACAAGCACCAGCAGAGCTGTGAATGCACATTCCCAAGGGCACTGTGCACAAGCAAAGGAAACAGCAGAAGGGCACTTGGCTGTGGTGTGTGGACTCTACCTACTCCTGCTGCCCCAATCCATGTGTTTGCCCCCTGCCTCTGTCCTCCATCCCAAGATGTGATGCTGGGTAATTCCCATGGGATCCACGTGGAGCTGTGTCACTCCCAGGCTGGGCACTCCCATCTGGGGCTGCAGGCACACAGCAGAAATACAGTTCAGGATGGGTTGCATTAGGATGACAAGTTAAAGTCTTGGAGACAAACAAGGCAGGACCCTTTGGGGTCCATGATCAGCCATGCCCATCACTCAAAGGTCCCTGCCTCCCACCAGGGTCTGTTTCTGGCTACTTCCCAGCCTTAGACCCTGCAAAGCCTGATCCTGCATTTCTGCACAGCCAGCTTTTGAAAAGCAGGTAACAAGGCTGGTATTGCACCCTTTTGGATGGGCTGTCAGGGCATTTCCAGGGGCTGCAGCTTGAGCAAGGGGTCAAGGCATCAAGGGACCAGTTGGAACAGCCCTTGCAGGATGTTTTCCTGCTTGCTCTGTTGGCCTCATCCCTGCCAAGGTGGCACAGTGCCTGCCAGCCTGCTGCCAACTCCCTGTCACTGACAGCCCAGTCAGTGTTACTGCCGCAGGGCTCCCAGTTCTTGCTGCATATTCACTCACTCTTTTATGGAGGTGTCTGTAATGTGCTCCCACTGTGGTCTCTTTGGTCAAAGTCTTCTGTACTTAGAAAATAATAATAAAAAAACCCCAAATTCTTTGAACACCCCAGGAGCATTTATCCAGGACTAGAGATGGTGAGGGGAACTGTGGCATACCAAAACTGTACTGCAAACATACTGTATCCTGCTCATACCTGTACCCCATTCCTATGAATGCCTGAGATAAGATCTTGTCCCATGTGGGAAATCTGGAGCGCCCTGATCTGCACAGACTCCAATTTAGGCTGAACCTCTGAGGGTGGATGACCTCTGTAGCTGACATGGAGGTCAACACAAATGCATTTAGGTTTTGTGCACTGGAACTCCAGTGCAGCTCCTTGCCAGTGTGGGGGATCACCTTTATCCCCCCCTGCATTTCTGTATGACCTGGTGTACAGTGCCCAGCTGTGCATCACTCCGTGTGTGTGGCATGAATAAGTCAGAGCATTGGAGGAGATGATACCTGAAGGGCCTTGCAGGGCAAGTTGCAAAGACTTACGAGAACAGGATCACACCAAAGAGCACGGGGCTTGCACAGGAGCTGCAGTTCAGTGCTCATCTGGTCGCACCCTCTGGTTGACCTCCCAGAGCACTACAGACATGATTCAGGATTG
The DNA here is from genome assembly GCA_013396995.1 of Dicaeum eximium. Taxonomy (NCBI): domain Eukaryota; kingdom Metazoa; phylum Chordata; class Aves; order Passeriformes; family Dicaeidae; genus Dicaeum; species Dicaeum eximium. The sequence continues at coordinate 1,754,874 of VWZP01005221.1, forward strand.
CTCACAACAGCAGTCATCAGCAGGGGCATTCCTTAGGTGTGCTTTCATTTGCTGTGCCAAGCCATTGCTCTGCAGAGCTACCAAGGTCTTGGCACGCAGAAAATACGAAGAAATGCAAGGCTTTGTTCAAACATACAGGCCAAAGCTATGCATGCTAAATATTCACATGGCTCAGGCTGTTTCAGGGGTGACTGTACAAACCATATGCTGGGTATGAGCTCTCTTGACAAGCCGCAGCAAAATGTATTTTGGTTTCAGGCTCACCAAACTGTTACTGACATAATTCAGTCAAAATACAACATGCTCTAAAGGAATATCTGCCTGTTCACTTTCAGGGTAACACCCCTTGCCATTTGGCTGTGAGTAGGTTACCTTGGGAAAACCCCAGATGTTTCAAAGAAAACTTAAAGTCATGCCCACGTGATATAACAACTTTCAGAGAGATTGAACCTGGGAAGTTTTACCTGGGTCTTGCCCAGGGTAGTCCATCTCAAGACCAGATGTCCTTTTCCCCACAGATGTCTCCAAGGCAGCTATTTCCAGACCTTTCTTTCCTTAACTGTATTCATGTAGTTAGAGCTGTAAAAGCCAGGTGGGTCAAATTCCTATGGTCAGACATTGCCATAGAGACTTTCAACTTTGTGCTTTACTGACCCCTGAAAGTCCAACAGGGAAAAGTTCTTAGTAACAATCTCTTGTCTGCTGGAAGTGGGATGGACTCTAATACCAGCAGCACAACTGTCCAAGCCTGCTCACCACCTGGAAGGCAGACAAATAAAAGGGGGTTGGAGAAGGAGCCAGGATGCACACATTTAAATAGGTATAACTGGTAGAAATTAGCCCTGAGGAAGCAGATCTGTTTGAAACAGATTTGTTTTGTTGGTTGAGGCCCTATTTTCTGCAGGGTCCTCTATGGAGACCCACTGACCATTCAGGTTGTATCCACAAGGACAGTGATAATGTTTGCTGCTCCATAAAGACCTCTGGTGTGTGCAGCAATGAATCTCCTGTTTTTAACATAAATGGAACCCATTTTTAACACCCTGCTTATGGTACATTTATGGCAAAATAATGGCTGCAGCAGAGGATACAAAATGCTATATTTAGACAGACTGGCCTGTCATTGGAGGTCTCTAAGTAAAGAAACTGTCACCTTAGACCCTCATCCCTCAGGAAAATGGGCAGTTGTATCAAGCCTACAGACAAGAAGGGGTGACAAGACCAGCTCTTGCCAGGCAGGCCTAGAAAAAGAGGTTTTCCATCAGCTTCACATCGCTGGCTTAGGAATGAGGGGAGAAGGAGAGAGGAAATTCTGCCCATCCTCACAGAAAGTGGTGACATCATTGCTGTGACACCATTTGCTTCAAAAAGGGATAGAAAGCAAAACCATAGGGACATCTGAGGTTGTGGATGCAACTCCATCATTGTTGGTGATTGTTACATCACAGTTTTACCAGAAAGAGATATGAGCTTTACCCAAAATCCACAGAAGTCACAAAGCATTGTTGGCTTCATTATAGGAAAATCCCTTTCTGAGCAGTAGGTTGTAACTTGCATATACCATGTAATGAGTAAAGACCCAAAAAACCCCCTGTGTGTTGCAAGTAACGCTGAAATTCCAATTAATAAGTGATATGTAAGGAGACTGAAAATGCACTTTGATTGAAAACAAATGTTAATTCTCAGTTCCATAGTTAGCAGTATGAGTGACAGCAGTGACACGAGGAACAGGCTGAATATAAATGGAACATGACCAACAGCAACATTTGAAGTGGCTTCTAAAAATGGGAACAGGAACTACAGAAGGTCAGTCAAAAAAGCTCAGTACTTTCCTGATGATGTATTACTACCATGTAAAATGGGCTTAAGCCGCAAAAAATGTCAAGCCTGTAAAGCACAGGCAAGCCTTCTGTTGAACTGTTGGCTGAAACAAAGGTCCCATTTAGGCAGAAAGAATTTCTGTCCAAACAAATGCCTGCAGTGTTACCTATCTCCCTGGGCATCTTTAATGGCCACAGATTTATAAACATAGGCCACAGCCTTGTGTGTATAGCACAAGGAGAACTGTATTCACCAGGAAGGGGGTGAAGCAGCAGCCTGACAAACCTCCCACCATGCTGCAGGACCAAGAGAGAAGATGCCTTCTCCTCCTGTAACTTTAGAGCAAATCCATTGACTAAGGAACCTAGAGAGCAGTCCAACCATCATGTGATCATCCAGGACAGTAAATGATCCTCACTACTCAAGTCACTCACAGGCTGGAGTCCTGCTTGTGCTTTGGTAGTGATGAAGAACATAATCCTACAGCTTTGAAGGTCATTTAGTCCAACCTGGTGGAAATGCTGCCTCCTTCGTTCTTATCCTTCATACAGCTCAGCTCCAAATATTTCAGTTTTATCTAGAGGCAAACAGAGGGAGCCTCATCAGAGGTTACTTAGCTCTGAGCTGTGACCTGCACCCCCTGCCTTACCCATAAAACAATCCAACAAGAGCACTGTAGGCTTTGGGGCAAACAAAGAGCATTATTCCAGGCTCTACTGCTGATCCTTGCTATCTTGGCACGGAGAAGCCCTCTCTGCTCCCTGTTTTGACAGAGTCTTACTGCACAGGCAGCACTGACAATTGTGAAAGTATTGTGCTGGAATTCTGGACAGGCAGCTCCAAGCAAAGAGGTATTTTGAGGCTGTCCTGCCTGCTCCCCACGGGTACGCATGGAGCCCACTTACAGCTCTGGGCCATCTGCAGAGGACTCTGCTCCGTGGCCACTCTTCCCACTCCTCACCTGGGGGCTCTCACCCACATCTCTCACTGGGGAATCACAGAATCATGTAATGGATAAGGGTGGAAGGGACCACAGTGGGTCATCTGGTCCAGCCTCTCTCAAGCAGAGTAATCCTAGAGAAATATTAGCAGAATGAAAATGTTAAAACAGTGGAAGGGAATGCAGATCAGCCAGCAGTGTCTTTATCTACTGTCTAAAAGGGGTTGAATCTGACAACCCTTGAACCCCACGAAGCATGGAAAACACAAGCAATGGATAACTGTATATTTTCAAAACATTCCAACACACACTCAATAAATGTCAGCTGCACAATGAAAAGGCACAGTGCTGTGTGTTTGTAGCTAGATTTGGAAGTGAAGTAAAATCTAATTATTGTTACTCCAAAAAGGGGAGTTTTATCGACATACTCTTTTTGACTTACCACAAGAAATGAAAAATGGAGAGATTGGACTGCCCAGGACACCCTCCAGATACAGTACAAGTGAAACATATTTGTTGGGCACAGTATTTCAAGTGTTTAATCTATTTTATTCTTGATTTGAACTGCCAGCAATGAAATGCGAGACTGGGCTCTGAGAAGCAAAGATCAGGAAAAAACCTTGAACAGTAAAGTGATGATAAATGGAGTAGAAATGGATAATAAATCACAATGGATTAACAGCAAGAATAATGCATGAGACCTAGCAACTATCAAATTATGTGAAGTCATTTGCTGTGAAGCAATTACCTTCCACAGTATTTCCGATTCTCGCAGTAAGTGGCCAGCTCTATTGATTTAATACATTTATAACGTCAGGAGCTAAAAAAAGTGTTTCCATGCCTTGGGAAGGTGATTTCTGTTAATGCATTACTAGCAGATACTGCCACAGAGTATGGGACAAAGCAACAAGAACACTGATGTATGCCAGGGCCAGGTTTACTACAAGTAAATGAGGTTACTTGTACAAAAATGATGAAGAAAATGCTGACCATGCTGATTAATTTATTTCCAGTAGTTACTTTAGCTTTAGTCTCAGACTTGCTATTGCCTTCAGCTGAATAATTTTAAATTGTTTCTTTCAGACAGAATTTTAGAGGGCAATCTCTGCACTTCTATATTTTTGAAATGTTAACCTGTGCTAAAAAGATAAGTCATTAGAAAGCAACTGTTTGCCAAAAAAATACGAAATAAATCATCAATAAATGCAAAACATGATTTACTATCACCTGAGAAAAATTTAACAAGTTATCTGCTTGTGTGAGAGTATTAGCTAGCAGCTTAAAAATACCCCAAAAAAAAGATGTTTACTGGTACCCAGGTTAAGCACAAAGAGATGAAGAGCAATTTGCTCATCTGGTTTTTGCACTTCTTCTCCTCAGTACAATATCTTTGCAGGCTTCAGGACTTAGGCTGGGGAGCTTTATATCAATGATCTGCATGGCTTATTGCTCTGCAAGCAAAGAGGCAGATTTCAAAGCTGGAGTGTTCACATCCTTTAGGAAGGAGGCACACTGGCGGGCCCTTAGTGTGCCCTTACACAGGAGCTACCCTTCTAAAGGGACATTATTGTGACATTATTGTGGTTGTGCGTGGGCTCTCAAAGGCTAAGCATGGACACAAAATGAAAATGTAGGATTTGTCTTCTTGTTTTTGCCCAAGGGAAAAAAAAATGTAAAAGAAAATGCTTTGGACATACATTTTAGTCGCTGCACCACAGATCACCAACTGAAAAAGTCTGAATTAAAACCCAGACTGGCAACACCTTCTAATGAAAATGTTATTGCTCCCATCTGCTGTAGCACTTGAGATGCCTAAAAGTCACAAAGTCAAAGCCATTAAAATATTGCATGAACAAACAGAAGATAAAACATACAGGGGCAAATACAGTTAAATCATTGTGCAAAACCAAGAGACTCTGCAAACACAGAGTTCTGAGAAGATCTATCCAGCTTCAGAAAATTAGAAGTGGTAGGGATGTTTTAATAGCATTTACAGCTCAAATTCAACTAGATCTCTTGTTGCTTGGAAGTCCTGTGGCTGAGCAGGTCAACTTTTAAACTACCTGCCACTTCAAAATCAGTCTTTCTGAAATCTGAGTACACTGTGGCTTAATGAGATACAGGGTACAGATTATCTTTTCTTTAGCCTTTGCCTCTGATTTCTGCAGGGAGCCTGCTGCTCTGGCTTCATCCTTTTCAAGACTTCTCTGTCCACAAGCACCACTTTGAAAAGGAGCACAGTGAAATGGGAAGGGAAAAGCAGATTGAAACGTGCTTGAGAGCATGAAACCAGCAAAGCTGCCTAAGGCAGAGCATGGTGAAGCTTTAGCTGTGCTGGGACATCACCTACAGTGAGAAACCACATCCCACCAAGCTGCTGAGGGAGCTGGGCAGCAGGCACCAATGAAGACCATGTCTCCACTACACCCTGAAGTTCGCTGTAGAGTTACTGGTGCTTTTTAGAGCTTGGGCACCAAAGGGAAATGGTGTAATGCCTATAGACACACAAAGGGAAAGCATTTAAGTCAGTCCTAAAGGTACAGCTGGAAGCCCTCTGGCAGAATTGCGCATATTCCCTCCAGCTCTGGATGTCGACACCCACCACCTTTCCATTCCTTGTTTATTCTTAACTGAGGCTCCTTTGTGCTCACCAGGTGTGGTCTTCAGTTGTACCATCTTTGTAATGTGCAGGATGTGATCTGCTTCAGGGAGTAATTACAGCTGGTGAGGAGGCTGCAGTCTGTTCCCTGAGACCTTTGCTTTAAATATTGCAGAAGTTTGCTTTTAGAGCACATGAACACGGGGGGAAAGAACTTCACTTTGCACTGCAGGGAAGGCTAGAGAGTCAGGCTCTGCATTCTCCTGGGAAGCAGGAAATTAAAAAAGAATCATTAAAGGGATAGAGTAGCAAGGCCATGCTAAATGTGACATGAACTGGTCGGCAGCACTGTGTCAGCATAGCTGTGGCTCAAAGTGTAGAGCAGGAACAGACACAAATTCTTTTACATTCTTGCATCTGTGAAAACTATGTGTCTTCAGAGGGATAATGAAAGTATCTTGTGGTGTATTTGAATAGGGAAACCAGTATTAGCTGTGCTAATGAAATAGCACTTTTGATAATTTAAGCTGCATCTTTCCTAATCCTGCCCAGAGAAATGAAGGGCTTTTGTTGTCAAAGACAGCATACTGTGGTTTTGGGGGGAAAATGCCCATGGAAAGAGTGTTGTTGAGAAGAAAAATACTTGGAGTAGAGATACTGCTGATGAAAGAGGGGAACAATTCAAACAATTCAAGGAAAAAGAGATAGAACAGAGCAGCATTCTTCTTACATTCCTTGAGCAACCTCTTGTGAGGTGCCCAGTCACTCGTTTAGGAAGGTGTTTGTGCTCTCTTGGATATCCCTGCTCTTTCCCCTCTGTCAGCCTTCAACATGCTACCTCCCAAATCTCCCAGCAGGATGCTCTGCTGGCTTAACTTTGATGGGATAAATGGGACACACTGTCCAAAGTGGAAACATGATCCTGCTATAGTTGAATGTATTTACAGTGATTTGGGAATATGGAGAGGAGAGCCCAGTTATTCCTAGGGTGACAACCATCATTATGTATCTTCAGCTTGTTATTAAAAAGCCTGTGAACAAGCAGCTAGAATGGATCATCTGAAGTATTTACTAGCACTTTTATTGGAACAAAATCACATATCATTTATTCCAAGCTACAAAAAATATTAAAACCTTCTTTGACATGGCCTTCACCATGGTCAATGATAAGAATGAGCATTCCTTTAGGATACATATGGAGGAAAATAGTAAAAAACCTCAAGGGCTCCATTGCTGTAGCTGAAGTGCAATTCTATTTCTGTGAAACAAAAGCAGACCCAGAAGGGACAGACTTTTTAGCTTTGTTTTCACCAGAGGACAGATGTGATCCAAAGGACAAGGGGTTCAGAGAGAAAGGAAAACACTGGGAAACAGCAGGAGGCAGGGGAAGAAGCAAGACAGGTGCCCAGCCCTTGAATTTGGAATTGTCCTGAAGGACGTGGCCAAAGCCCCCGTTTGTCTCAGTCACCTTGGTGCTGCTGGAATGACAGATTTCCTCACATCCCAGAGAAAACAGCAAAAACTGGATATCCTTATAACCCACCACTCAGTAGGCTGGGCCCATCCCACCATCCCAGCCAGGAGCCACCCCTGGGGACACATCCCTGGGGATGGGGACAGGCTGGGACATGGGCAGGGCTCGGTGGGACCCACGGCCAAGGTGGGCAGGGCTGGGGGGGCTGCTGGGGCAGCAGTGACAGCCTGGGGCTGATGTGGGGTCCTGGGCCCCAGCAGGTTGGGAATCCCAGTGGTGCTGACAGGTTCAGGCAGGGCTATGAATGCCCTCAGGGCTTTGATGCTTTTTTCCCTTCACCTTCTCTGGGATTTTTAAATTATTTTGCCATTCCTCTTGAAATTTTCCACTTCTTTTTTTCCAGTCGTGATGATCATAGGTCAGCAGGTGGTTCCTCTCCATCTGACCTGGAGACAGTGGGTCCAGCTGGCACCCACTGGAGCTTTCCTTTCCTTTCCTTGTTCCAGGAGCCTCTGGGGGGGGGTGCAGGACCAACAGACCTTTGGTCCAGGCACTGCTTAACCCCTGGAATCAGCCTGAGGCAGAGGGGCCCCCCAAAAGCAGGATGTGAGGGTTAGCAGGAATGAAAAGAGGATGAATGATGGAGGAGGTATTGACACATGGACTTCCTGCAGTAGAGGTGTCAGAGCTCTGTTACTGTGGAAGTATAATAGGGACAATATTTTGGGGAGAGAAGGATTATTCTGAAGCACAAGGTTGTGCTTATTCTTCCAGTTACTTCAAATGCTGTAATAAAAGCAAATGCATGCTGTCAGCCTAAGGTGAGTGAAAGTGTAAACAAGGAACTGGAGCGACATCAGCTGCAGAGTGGTGCCTGCACTACCCCTCCTTATATCAACCCATGTCATTTATTTATGCATTTGGACTTGCTACATTTCCTTCTCCTTTCTTCCTGCTGCCCTCACTCCCTGCAGGACTTTCATTCCTCTTTCCAGTCTCCCGTGTTGCCTCTGGCTGCCTGCCCCTGCCTGGCCTGGCAGGGCTGGGCAGGGTCCCAGGGCTCTCCAGCCCCACTGCCACCACCCCTGGCACCTTGGGAATGCTTCACAGGCAGCTGTGGAAACATTACAGTGTAATAGTTTTCATGGCAAGGGTTGGTTAATTAAGTCATTAAATATTTCCTTATCTCTGGGAGGCAAAATTAGAGAATCACCTTTACTGGAAGTATTTCAAAAAGAGCTTCTCTGCTGTTTCCGCCTTGTTTCTCTTTCACACAGACCCCAGCATTTTAAAGCACTGTTTCAAGCTTTAAACCAGCCTGTGTTATGTTTTGGTTCATCTTGTGGTTTGCTGTACCAATTCTGCTCTAGCATTTTGGAACATCCCAAAATAATTTCCTTTCTCTCCTCCTCCTACTACTACATCTGGGGCTAGGCGTGCATCGTCATTGTTTGGTTGCTTTCACCTATTTTACAAAACAAAAAAATCTTACCCATAAACATAAAGAATTTAATTTGAACAATTAACGAAAAGCAACTTAACTGAAACCCACTGCCATAATTTAAAGACTTTTCCCCCAGTAAGTAGTTTGGGGAATTGATGGCAGCTGGAGTCAGTGATGATTTGGTTTATTTTTCCAAAAGGGACTGAGCCTGGCTGAGTCAGTAGTGTGCAGGGTTGAGCTTAAACTGCAAAAAAGGCTTTCCAAACAAGGTCTGATGAAAAAGCTGAGAATATTGTTCTCTAAAGAAGGAAAAAGTTGTTCCCCATAATGGCAGAGTGACTGAGTTCCTATTACCTTTGAAAATAATTCAGTCCTTAGGAATACATATTGGAAGAGTTATATCATAGATTCTGCAACAAACATTTAAATTGTAAGTTTTCCTTCATTATTTTGTGAAACGTTCTTCTAACTTTAATTATTTTTATTAGATTCCTCTGTTGGAAAAGTGTAAAGTAATTTTCAAATAGAATTTGCAAAAAGCTTAATTTTAAATTGAAATAAAATATGGTTAAAACCCCAAACTCATTGCTCTGAAAATCAGTACATGAATTTTGAGGAATAGAATACAATACTGTGTCTTTATTCAAAATTCTTAACTCTAGTGGCTGAGACTTCATATTTTCAGACTCTCTCAAATATGAAGGAGATTTTTATTCTTTAAAATGTTGCAAAGAAAAGTTTTAAATTCCTTACAACCAACTAATTCCTGGAAGCTTTAAAGAAAACACTTGTCATTGAACACTTTCTATAGAATTTCAAAAATGCAAAGCAAGTCTCATTGACTTGTAAGAGTTACTTAAAGCAAAAAATATCTGTATCTATATCTGGTATTTTTTTGAAAAACCCAACAACCAAACNAGAAACCCAACAAAGAATGAACCTGGAAAAATCCCAGCCTTCTCGAACAACACTGATGTCCTTCTCATGCATCTATTATCTGGTGGTATTCCAAAGACTGGGGGCTTGTGTGTGGACTTCCTCAGATCCTTTGAAGTTCCTCCCCTCCTGCATTTTAGTTTAGAAACAAGATTTCCCCTTGTTTGTCATCTACTATGCATTGCCATGATTCAGCTTTTCCCTTTTTTGGGTGGAATGAGATGAGAATAAGACATTTGATGGTTTTAGAGTTGGACATTCTAAAAGGGGTAACAGTGGCCAGTGCAGGGGGGTATTTCTCTGCTGCCCACTGGGAGAGAGCAACAGCTACTGTTGAGGATGCTTGTGTTCAAGCTCTGCAATTCTATCATTTTAAAGGTTTGATCTTTTGATCCTCATTTCAATCCCTTCTTTACATGGGGCAAAACACCGAACAATAGCAGGTGCAGAAGGTAGAATAAAAACCCAGAGGAAAAGAAATGAGATATTATATAAAGTATTTTTCTGGTCTACAGTCATTTGCAGCTTGGGACCCCTTATATAGAAGGGGTGACTAATAAACAGTATTTAATGGCTTTTTCTTCCTTTTTTGTCCAATTGGTCTCTCAACATATAACAGCTTTCCAGACTCCTGGTGTCCTGTGACAAGGAGCTTTACAGCTCAATAGTGTACAGTGTTAAGAAGTACTTTCCACTCCTTCAGCTATTTTGTTTCATGCCTTGTGATTTTTTTGTGTTCTAAGAGAAAGTTGTTAACTGCTTTTATTTTCTGCATCAACGATGATTTTATCAGTCTCTGCCATTAAGTCCCCTGCCCCCTTAATTTCTTTTCCCTGAGGGACAGATGACCTGGAAAATAGAAGGGTATGAAATCCTCCCAGGTACATTTAACAGAACACACAGCCACAAACTGTCTCCCTGTGAAAGCAAAAGCAACAGCCTTAGTCTGCACCACAGAGTCTTTCTTGAAGGAAGAACACCTCTGTGCAGGGTAACACTCAAATTTGAGTTCTAAAAGCAAGACCTTGACCTTCTGCCAGTCTAGTTGAACCAGCTTTACAAGTATGATAAATCCTGGTCTGGTTCAAACCTTTTGAACAACTACACTTTGTTTTGAACCACCAGCAGCGACAGAAATTTCGCACTGCATTCCCGTGACTACTTTAGGGACAAATTTAAACTTTGGAGAAATAAAATGTTACTTTAAAGTTTTTTAGATAAAGTATCTGCATTGGGAAAGTATTTTTAATATTAGCAGCTACTGTTTCTCCTCTGCTCTTCTTTCTTTAGTATTAGTTGACCATATTTCTCATCAAACTGCAGCTGCTCTCCAGTATGGGTGCGGGGGGCTCTATTTTCCAGCTATATTTAGGATATGCAGGAGTTTGGAGATATTAGAAAGGTCTGATGCTATTATGCAGTGGTTCTACTGCCCCACCTGCAGGCCTTGGGGCTTACCTTTAAACCTGCTTTGTTTGAACCAAAGAATTCTGCATTTCAAGGGCAGAGGTATGTTCAAACAGTGTCCTGACATAAGTGGAATTGAGGAGCCGACAAGAGATTTTATTCCTCTTCGATTTGGGAATAATTTTGTGTTGGAGAAAGTCAAAACATTTGTATTACACCTGTAAACTGCAATATTTGGTTTGACTACAGGGGTTTTCCTGCATCACTTTGCAGTCCCAGGTTACTCTGGTTACATCTGCAGGTGCCTAAGACGGTTCTGGACAAAGGGCTTGCAGGGGTTGTAAGACAAAACCAGTCCCTGCTTCCCTGCAGCAGGACTTCTGCATGAGACCCCAGAGGAAAACCACGCTTTATCTCAGACATAGCTGAGAAGCTCAAGGACAGAAAGGAGGATGGGATCAGCTGGGAAACACTAAACATATCAGCCTGCATGTCCACACCTCATTCTAGTCAAATGGCCTTGGAATTCGTTTACAGACAAAAGAGCTGTGAATTTGCTGTTTGGCTGTACTGGGAATTACTGTAGGAAATCAGTGTAGAAAGCCTGGGTTAGTTTATTATTTTCACAAATCTTAGCAAGTTATTTTGCTTGCTACAAAAATATTATTGTGCTAAGAGGCTTTTGACAGTGGGGCTTTTCTGTGTAACATTACATTTACTGCTGGTCTTATTCTGGTAACAAGAGAAGTACAAGGAGCGAGCACATTGCAAAGCAAAGCCACAAACCCCTCTGACTCTGCAACTGCTTGCAAAACAGGACTGATAACTGGATGAGGAATCTGATCATGACTGCAAGGGAGAGAAAATGTATTTCAGATTTGGAGAGGGCTGCAGCAAGGTGCTCTCATTATTGCCAGTCAGGCCTTTCTTTTTGCTGGGTGAGTGGAGATGCCCGTGTTGCCCTTGGCTGAGCACACTGGCAGGAGGCCACAGGGTGAGGAGCACGGGCACTGCCCCTGCCTGGTTCTGGTGATGGTTCACAGGGGCACTTTCTGTGCTGGCTCAGAGTACGGTGTCTAACAGGCAAGAAGGCTTGCAGAGTACAAACTCCTAGCACCCCTTTGCCTATCTTTGCAAGCAGCTCTCACCCAGATAATCCCTGAGACCTCCCTTGCTTGTGCTGCTAATTAGACTTCAAGTCCTGTAGCCAAGACCCAGTACAGCCTCTGCCAAGAATCAATAAAATGCAAAGCAGCCTGCAGCCAGTATGCAGCCCTTAGATTCCAGATCCTCATGCCAGGCTGCTTTCCTGTATCAGCACACTATGAAACCTGAGAGGAATATCTGAAAAGGAATCACTGCCTCCAGGGTCTTACATCTATGTGCAGTGTCCTTGGGACACAGCTTTCCAGAATGGGATGTGGACAGATTTTTAGCCCTGTTACCACAGAAACTGAGCAACCTGGGCTGAGCTGACTCTTGCTGTCCCTCAGAGCCTTGCTGCTCCCAGCACGAGAGATCTCTGCACAGCCTCACAGAGAAAATGTGCCCACTGTGAGCCCTCACCCAAACTTACATGGGCTCAATGTAAATCACTTTTATGCAGTAATTTAAGCATCTCCACAGTGTACATGTTATCATATTTACTGCTGTTTGCTTTTTTAAGTACATGCACTTTAGAGGTACTTTAATTGCATTCTGTTTATGTATAGGAGTATTTCTATGAACACTTGGGTTTCTCATGGAGAATTCACAAAGCATTTTCAGGACAGCCTTTGTATGGATTATGAACCTACCTTGGCCTTGTACCCCAGCATTTAATATTCACAGGCCACCAAAAGCACAACAGGCTATCCTGATAGTTTGTAACACAATCAAATGCGGTGCAACAATGAGGTGTGTGCATCCCATACAGTGTGTCCCACATGGTCAGGTTTTCAGAAGGGACATCAAAACCTCTGGAAATTCATTGAGTCTTCATGTCCTAGCCAAGGCACAGTTGTCTCCTTTGCTTTCCCATGTGCTGTGCAGAATGCAGTGCAAATTGTGACCCAAAACAGATACCAGTCAATTTTCTTAATATTCCTATTAATACATGCTATGTACAGCTCATCTTCACAGGCACTTTCAGTCTTGTCTTCAGGAAGGAGAGTTAAACAAGTTTTGCTCTGTGGGGCAGTAGAAGGCTTCATTGCTTTCTGCAGGAAAGGATGGTGCACTCTTATCTCAGGACAAGTGCAGGAGGGCTGGTTTGGTTTCCATGCATCAGACAGAAGAGGTTATGGTGCTTTGGGCTCCCACAGTGTGAGGACAAGCCCACGTGCTGGAGGCTCACATGACCCTGTACTCAACACCTACCTGCTCTGTGACATTCATTCTCCCTTGGAGAAAATACCTGAGAGATCTTGGGACACAAGCAGTGGCATTTAGTGCCCTGACATCATCACAGCATGCGGGGCTGCCGTGCCCACAGCCATCTGCTGGCAGCATGGAAGGGTCACAGCCCACCTGAGCAGCCAGGTGGGCTGGGGACAGGAGAACCCTTCAATTTGTCCCATAAAATCATGTGAAGTTGCCTCTGCCACGTACTCCGACAAGACTTGCTGAGCAATCCTGCAGCATGCAGAGCTCAGCACAACACAGACATCATTGCACCAAGCACATGCACGATGGAAAACCCACAATGCATTCCTAGGAAAGCAGTGAGAAGCTCTTCTGTAAAAGGTTTTGCTAATGGGTTGCTCCATTTCACGTCAGATAGTGTGAACCTGAAGAGAATAATTTTGAAAGTACATCCACCCAGGCACGCAAGGCAGCCTGGAATTAAGTAACATTCCTGCCCCTGGGGTGAACTTTCCCTGTATCCCTGTATATGCCTCAGTATCTGACCTTTTCACAGTGTTTTTGTGAAGACACACAGAGCAGGGAAGACTAATTCCTCTCTCCAGCACTTTGGGCAAGTGTGGTTCTGCATTAGAGCTGCAACATTTCTGCTGTTGGTAAAGGAGGAAGGAAAAGAAAGTGAGGCAGCCCTCGCAGCTGGCTCTCCTCTACCTTGGCTAATGTTTGCATGGGAGCAGGGAGAATCATTAACTGCCCCAGACAAGTTTTACTGCCTCAAGGTCACAGAGTAATGGTGCACTGAAAGGCCACAGAAATGCAGCAAAACAAGTCTCAGTGCTGGGGAGACCAGAGCACTTGGTGCAGGAAAGGCAGAGCTCTGTGCACACCTATAAAGCTGCATCCAGGTTTGCTCCTGGGATCCTTCATCTGTGATGCTGACACCGCACAAAGACATAAATGGTGGACTTTCTAAAATCAGTTTCTTATTTATTTGTTATTTATTAATTTATTTTAATCACTTATTGCAGTTCTGGAGGAAAAAATTTGCCCTAGATGTCTAACCTAAGTTATCACTTGCTAAATTTCTGACATCCTAGTCTAGTAGTCTCCACAGCCTTGCTTTCCTTTTGGACATTCTGTTCTCTGTCTGGTACCTGTGTTGCTAGGAGGATTAAACCCAGTGCTCCCCTGAATCCCTGGCAGCTCCCCCACTTGCAGTGTGACTAATGAAGCCTCACCTCCTTTCTCCATGCCCTTGAGCACATGCAGAGCCTTTATCTGAGGTCACTTTTTCTTGTAGTCCACAAAACACAAGCAAGACTTGTCCTCTCAGTGTGTGACTCACCTGCTGGCCCTGCTTCTCACTCCCCAGGCCAGGTGAAGATAAAGAGCATTTGTGGAGGAGGAAGGCAGATTCCACCTCCACAGCTTCAGCTTCTTGCTCTCACCAATAATCAGGTGGATGCTGCCCTCCCCTAAGGACATCCCCTCTCCTGTCTCCCTTGGTTATGAGTCAAACTCCACCTATTCTCCCCTGCAGTGCTGGCAGTGTCCTGTTTCCAGGACAGAGGTCTGCTGCTTTCAGCTGTGCATGGTGTCTGAGGTCCTTGAGCCAAGGACAAGTCACAGCACTCCAAGCTCAGCTGCTCTGCAGTGTCCTGTGCTCGAGGCTTCATTCCACAGACATCAGACCAAGGTCACAGCACCTTCCTCCCCACTTGCCTTCCTCCTGCTTTCCTTAGAACATGACCTGGTGCATTGTATCCATGTGCAGCAACATCCATCCATCCATCCCTCAGTCTTAGAATTTACAAACTTAAAGGTCAGTAGGTCTCATTTGGCATGAGCAGGAGAAACACACACAACCTTGTAGAAAAACAGATGTGTCACTCTGCATAGGGTTCCTTTCTGCAATGTAAGCACGACCCTGGATTTTCAAGGCTTCTGCCCACCTGCTTTTTTGCTGCAGGAAAGCTGGAGCTGCTAAGATGCTTCCAGCATGCAATGCCCTCATATAATGTAATTAACATTTTGACCACTGGATGCTACTCTTGCTCCAAACATCTGCACAAGGGACTGCAGGGTGAAGACTTATTGGCAATGCAATCTTGTAATTTTTTAACCTAGAACCTCGTTAAATCAGTCAGCGACCTGCGAAGAGGTGTTTATTGCCTGCCCATCAACTGGAGATGAATAGTTAGGAAGTCGTTGTGGGGATATAAAGGAATGTCTGCATCACCTACACACAAGCAGATGATTAAATTAATGGTATTGAACTGAGATTTTAGTAATGAAGAAGCAAGTGATTTTTCAAACCCTTAGGCCTGGGATTCCTAGCACATTGACTGAGACAAATAAACTGTTTTGTATGTATTATACCAGTGGTGCCCAAAGTCCAGAAATAAACCACATTTTGAGGTACTTTTGACAATTTATACTGCTCCCGACTCAGCATCACACCTGCCCTAGCACAGTTAGCAAGCCTTATGTGTAAGCAGCCTCTTTTACCTTTACTATTATTAATTATTATTATTATTATTATCATCATCATGATCGGCAAACATTCTTGAGCATTTCCCATTCTCTACTTATTTTGCTCTCTACTAGATGCCTTCCCCCAGCCTCTCTGCATGGCTCCCATGCACTTTGTCCTTTCTGCTTTCATGGATGTGAAGCAAAACCTTCCCATCAGATGAGCACAGTTGCTATGGTTGAGATCTGCCCAGAGCAATTCATCATTTATTGATCGGTACCTCTGTGAAATTCTTCCTTTGTGCTGCAGGAAATTCTGATTGATATCTCTGTGAAATTCTTCCTTTGTGCTGCAGGAGCTCCTGTCTTCATTTTCTCCAAAGGAGGAGGAAAGCCTCTTAAACGTGCATGATAATTTGTCCACCGTGGGCACCACGTGGGCAGCTGATATATCCTCCTGCAGGTGGACACAGCCTACAGCCTACACCCCACACAGACTGAAAGAAATTCTGTATGTTTATTTTGTACTTGCCCAGAGATGATTCTGCTGTTCTGGGTGTTTTCCTTTGATTCCTCACATATAGCAGGAAACATCCAGGAACAGTTCCCCAACCAAGGCAGTGTTTTCTTACAGTATAATTCTATCTGAAGACCCAGTAACTTACTTTCATGTTGCCTTATCATTCCACAGTTCTGGTATCTGTGAGTAGGCATTTAGAAGAACAGGTTTTGCACACTTTTCTGAGACCCTCACGTGATCTCTGAGCCAGTTTGCCATGTCTGTAGACACACCTTACTTGAAATCAGAGGTAAAACTCCTGTTCAAGACGTGAAAAGTATGAATCCTCACAGACAGCACCTAAATAGGGGACAACTCAAGGGTAATTCACATTGCCTATTTTAGCTGCTTAATGTAAATGCTTAATGCTCCTAGAGGGGTGAGCCAGCTGATACATGGCAGAGACTCAGTACAGGTAGAAATGAAATTCACGATGGAGATGCTGGTTTCTGGCCATTTGTGTGTTGAATGGCAAAGGGAAGGCTTAATCACTCTGCATACCAATGCAGCATAGAGTTATTAAAACCAAAACCAATCAACTAACTAACACTAACTCTTTTTGACTCAGTGTTATCACTTACAAAGTGTCTGGCCAAAAATTCTGAACCACTTCCTTTATCTCATCCTGATAAATTCTTAGAGAAAGATACTGAAAATAGTTTGTATATCAAACTTCCTCTCTCAATTTTGTTTCTACCTTTTCTCTGAAAGACTGCTAGTAGGCTAATGTGATACTTTAACATAGAAATTGTGTGAGCTTTTTAAACTGACATGTGGAAGTTCTTTCATATTTGAACCTCCTGATCTAACTCTACTTGCCTGCTAGGACAGAGCAATCTACAGTTGTTGCTACACACTTGCTTGTTGTCATGATTTATACACTAAGTTAAGGTGAGGGATAATAAATTAACAAAGTATAGTTCCATAGGGCATGATCCCCAGTGCTTTAAATTAGAACTGTCTCTGGTGGGCACAGGAGTAATCAGAGCAGAATTTTGCCCTACAGGCATATTTTTCACCACCCCATCTGTTGCCCCAGATACTAGGGATGGAAATGCCTATTTTGCTAATTTTTCTTTCCTTTAAAACCATTTTTCTTATCTTTTCTTTCTTGAGACTGTTCAAAATGACATAGGAAAACAAGATTCAAACCAGGGCACAGTAGTGGAATGCATGCTACAAGCCAGAACAGCATAAAATATTCAAAGAAGGGATACATGTGTATTCAGGTCAAGTAAAGAGAGGGATTCCTGCAGTCAGGAATCCTTTCAGTGGCTTGAACAAATTGTTACTCCTTAGTAATCATTTGCCAAGGGTGCCCTCTTCTTTTAGCTCTCTTTAACTGAAGAGCTGGTGGCCTGACATTTGGTCCCTGGAGCCTTTCCATGAGATTTGCCTTCATCCCATCAATCCTCTTTCCAAGAGCTTGAAGAAGCAACTTTATCTTCCTGTAACACAGAGTGAGGAATGCAGGACACCCAGAATAGAATAGGTCAAGTTCAAAGCATGAGATTATCCCCCTGAATTTAATCAAGAGCTGATTTCTTTGGAATTCCTCATGAGTTAGTCAAAGGGAACTCTTAGCCAGATTAGCTCTGAGAGTTTTGGAGAGAAGTATCCATCTGCAAGCCAGAGCAGCATCTACCTCAGCTTTACCTATAAGAGCTTTGCTTTCCCCTCTCCCTTTTTTCTCACTTCTGGACCATCATTTCCTGCTAAGAGCTAGAAAAACATCAGTTGTGGGTGAAGATAGAAACATGGGACACTATTATTGTGAATTATTTGCCTTTTACTAAATCCATTTGATTATCCATTCTGGCAAATTCAGGGCCAACAATCTATTTCAAGGTTGCCTAATTGTGAAAAATTCCCTTCACACATACTTTTGCCTTTCTTTTCTCCTTCACATATTCCGTATGTGAGATTGCAGCAGTGACAAGCTTCTTTGCCATACTTGGGTCTTGCTTAGAGCAACCAATATGTGAGAGTTCAGAAAAGTCCAAGCTGCCCATTTCCCACAGCAATTTATCAGCTCATGGAATGAAAGCTGCTAGATCAATAAATAAACATCGTCAGGTGTTTAGGCTTTGCACATAGAAATACAGGCCTAACTCAGTAAGTGTCCAAAGCTGAATGATTGGACACACTTGCATTCATCATTTCATGTAACTTTTCAAATATTTATTCCTGAAATAATTTATTCCTGAAATACTCCTGAGCTGTAATACTTTGCAGCTAAAACTTTGTGGTTCCCTCCTGCTCCATGGAAAAAGCCAGCATGGACCAAAGACTGATCTTGACTTACACAGATGTAGGATCCCTGGAGGTCCTGAACACTGACCAGCAGCATCCAGGCTTCAGGTCATACCAGCTGCTGCTGAGAGCTTCTTTGGGGGGCTGTTGTTAGATCTTTGCAATGTGTTGAATGAAGATGGGGAAAAATGTCCCTGGTTTTCTTGATCTCCCATTCCATCACAAACAGTATGTCCACTGCTATGTCTAGAAAAGAAGAGCCCTGGACATTCAGTCATTTCAAGTCCAAATTATCTGACAGTGGCTGCTTCACTCTGGTGGGATCTGGTCCCTGTAAACATTTCTTTGCATGCTCAGAAGCAGATAAGTGATATCGTATTCCTGCTGGTTCAGCAGGGAATCACTGGCCTCCACAAGCAGGCAGGCACCTCACTCTTCCCAAGGCAGACACTGGGAAGTTACTGCACCAGTGGGGAGTCCTTTGGAACATCAGAATTAACCTCTGGGTCAGGATTTCCCTGTCTGATTCTGCATACTCTTGAATTTTCCCTTTCTTTAAACCTAACATATGTGGCATCTCCAACACATGACTGCTGACCTCCAAATATTTAAGTAACATGACAAGCATGGAAAAGTTTGTGTATTTAATACTGTAATTGGTTCACATGTCCCCTCTCTTGATGGCTCTCGATGTCCCCGTTGCCTTCTCCATTACTGCTTCTTACCACCACACATATTTATGCCTGTACACAGCATGAAATAAATAAAATGAAAGCAACCACATTAATCAGACTTTTTCTCTTTTCAGAGGCATCAGGATTTGTATAGAAGAATGAGGGAGGAGAGCTTGCTCCATAAGCACTTTCATCTGGTGCTGCTGGATCCTGACCCAGCACTGGTGTGCAGAGCTGTTCCTGGCAGGGGAAGCTGCCAGGCTGCCCATCTACTTCAAGCCTACCTGAGATACCTGTCTTTAATTGACACTAAAGCCACATTTACAGAATGATCCCCCCAAAATGGTAGATGTGCTTAGTAGTGGGGGCAACAGTAGCAATAACAGGTATTTTGTGTGATTTTTCACCAGGGACCAACCAGTTCCTCTAAATGGATTACTTTATTTACAAGGATAACACCCCTACCCACCCCACCCTGGGTTTTCATACTCCCTACAAAGAGCAAGCAGTATGTTAAAAAGCTCTTCTTCTATCTAAACCTGTCTTCTAATCCCCCAGATGTATTCTTAAAATTAAAATACACTTCCTTTCTTCTTTTACTGTGAAGTCGCTCAACAATTAGCCTGCTGAAGACTTGTGAATATTTTAATTCATACTAATGAGATGCAGTTCTGACTGACATCTGTCAAAGAGAGTAGGAGAAGGTGGAGAAAATTATATTTCTGAACAGGGATGGAAAAGTGGAACCTCCTCGCCAGGAGCCTGGGCAAATCCCCTTCTGGAGCATAGCTGGCTATATCCAAGGTCAACCAGCCTTCACTGATTAGCACTGTTGTGAAGAAGCACAGGAGCACAGGCCTGCCCTCCTGGGAGCTGTTTTTAGCTGAGGTTTTACCCCTGGCTGCTCTGTGCTGTAGTGATGCCTGTGCCCTGGATGCTGCTGCTGCTGTGGTTCTGACCCTGACCCAGCTCCTCCAGATCAGCTTCCTGACTTGCCCTGGTTCATGTCCTGCTGCTACAGACTTGCTTGGTGACCACCCATCCCTGTCTGATGCCAGAGGCTGATCTGGACCTGATCCTGTCCTGCCTTCTCAGCACCCCAGCTCCTTGTTGGTGAGGCTCAGCTTTGCTGCCAGGGAGCAGCACTGTGCTCCTCACAGCACCCTGACTTGTTTTGGGCCTTTCCAGAGAATGATTTCACCACATTCTCTAAAATTGCCTTCAATTCAAAACCCAAGTGAAACTGAATTGCCTTGTGTGGCCACATGCTGAAGCTGTTTCTGCCCAGCTCATTATTTCCAATGAATAATAGCAGATTTGTCAATATTTATATTGCATCCTCAGTAGAAGTCAGCTTGTCAAGCTGAAGTCAATATCAACTATACTGATTCATGCTGGTTGAAAAATCTGTTCACATTTTCTAAATGCTTCAGTTAAGTTAAAACCCTTGCACCTTTAGAACAAGAAATATCTTGTGTTAATATCTCTGTGTTAATATTTTCCTGTTATGCAGATCAGAGGCTCGAGGAACGACATTAGCACTTTCCTTTAGTGCCATTTACAGCTTTTGACAGCTTCCTGACATTGATAAAGTGTGTTATGAAAAGCAGAGTCAGCAGGCTGAAGACACTGACTGGGTTATGTTTTTATTAAAAGCATTATTCAGCTGTCACATAATGTCACATGTAAATACCCTCATGACGTTCTAGCAAAGCAATGTCATATAAGCAAAAGGTCCCTGTTTCTCCTGTTGCCTTTGCTGTAAGAGTGCCACACCACATGTAAGAGAAGGCAGTGGGGGCCCTGAAGCTCAAATCCACCCCTCCTGCTTTGTGGGCATTCCTGAGTTCCTGGGCACAGGACACATGAATTCTCAAGCTAAAGTAGAGAGGAGTTACCTTCCAGATAGAGACCTCAAAATTGAAACAAATATTTAGAACCACTATTTTAACTCCATTTATTATGTGAACAAGTGCTGTCAGATTGATCTGCATTATAAACTCAGCTCTGAACTCAGTTGAAACATACCCTGTGGAGACCCTCAAAATCAAGCCCAATCATAAACCTAACATCACCAAATTCACCAATGAACCCTGAGCTCAAGGGCTAACCCTAACCCTAACCCTAACCCTAACCCTAACCCTAACCCAAACCTTAACCCTAGCCCTAACCCTAACCCTAACCCTAATCTTAACCCTAGCCCCTAACCCTAACCCAAACCCTAACCCTACCCCTACGCCTACCCATCTTTTAAATACCTCCAGGGATAATGACTCAGTCACTTTCCTGGGCAGCCTGTTCCAATGCTTTATAACCCTCTCAGTGAAGAAATTTTTTCCTAATAACCAATCCAAACCTCTCCTGGTGCATCTTGAGGCCACTTCCTCTCCTCCTGTCTTGTTACTTGGGAGAAGACACTCACTACCACCTCCTTTCAGGCAGAGAGAGTAAAGAGTGATAAGATCCTTTCTGAGCCTCCTTTTCTCCAGGCTAAACAATCTCAGTTTCCTCAGCTGCTCCTCATAAGAGCTTTGTGCTCTAAAGCTTTGTGTACAGATATATATATATGTATACTAATAAAAAAGTAATAACAATAAACAAATATGTCTCTGTTTATTGCAGCATCACAACTAAAGGTCCAACATGATTGATTGGGCCTGTAAAATGTGTTTCTGTTTGAATTCAGCATTGTTTTGCAAGTAGAGGTAATAGCAATAAACTTGTAGGAGTGATATAAAAATAGTAACTAATGGGTTTGGAAAATGATTTCTGAGCACAAGACATCACATTTGTGGTGAGCAAGCCTTGCAGCATGATGTAAATATAATATTTGGTGGTTTTTGCCCAAGTCTCACTGTCTTCCAGTTCTTGATTAGGTATAGCATTCACCTCCATTTTTCTTCTTTTCTTTATGAAGTAGCATTAACTAAGCTGTTTTGACTCCAGTTTGCACATGATCTAGATGAGGACACCACTGTGTCGTTAGAACTGTCCAGAAGGCAGAAAGGTGAGTCTGAGGGCATAAAGCTCCCTCAAGACTCTTGATGGGAAAAGAAAGTTAAAAGAATCAGAATTGTATAAAATTCCATTTAAAAAACCATTTTCATTATTTTGGAGACTTTATCTTGTCTTCAACAGTGGCAACAAGGAGGGTGGAATCTGGCCAGTTACCACTGCTTACACGCCCAGCACACACACATTCATTAAGGCTGTGAAAGGGTACACTCTTGCCAAATCCCTTTAGTACTTATATTTCTGTTGATTATAAAGAAGAAAAGACAAGGTGAATAAAGACAAGCCATGTAAGAAGCTTCATGAGAAAGGAAGGCTGTTGGAGCTTTGTTTTGTCTCTGGCAATGCTGTAGGAATGTCTTCCTCCAGCTGTTGTCTCAAGGGCTGTTTTTGCTCCTTGTCTGCTGGTCTTTGGTCTCTCCTTTCCTCCTGTTTTGATGGGGGTGAGGGATCCATAGGGCTGGCAGGCTGGGAGCCTCCAAGCAATGCATGAAGAAGCAAGAAGGGAATTTGCTGTCAGCAGACCAGACTGCTCAGCTACAGCCCTGTAAAAATGCATTGCACAGTGCCTGGAGGTGCTCTGGGGGGAGCTCATAAACATCACATGGAGAGTGCTGGTGGTTTTCCTGGCTTGATAAATAATTACAGGCATCTTCCAAATGTTGTTCGAGGACAGTGAGACAGCACAATGGCAGTGAGGTGGCAGCTGCCACAGAAACGGGTCGCTGGAAGAGTCATGCAGTTAAGGCAAGCAAAAGCCAAGGAAATCATCCATGTGGAAACTGCCTTCCTAAACATCCACACCTTCTCTTATTCTGTGCACTTTTGTGCAGAGAGATGGAGCGTGTAAATAGGTGGAGTACTTACCATTAGACAATTTAGGAGGATTGTTGCTTTGGGTTTTTTTTTTTGGGGGGGGGATGGTGGGCAGGACTGAGCAGAAGCAGTGGACATCCTCTTTAAATATGAAAGAATTGACCTAGAGGAAACTGCTCTAAAAGCTCTGTCTTCCCCTGCCCTTATTTATTATTTAGTTCTTTAGCTGACATATTTAATACTGCAAGGCACTTGGAGACTCTAGTTTGAAAGAAATACTCTGCACAAAATCAAGCTTCCTCACAGGAGCAGGATACATCTTCAAATGTTAATTACTTTTTCACCATTAGACAAACCTCTTTTTTACTGCTCTGCTCAATAATTATAAAGAATGTGCAACATCTTTAATTTCTTCAGAGTACATGCTAAACTCCCCTGTCATTTTCTGTTTTGATAACAGTGAAAACTGCTCACCAGTGAGTTGACTCCGACTGTGTCTTGGTACACAGCAGAAGAGAATTAGCTGTGTTATCTGTGATATTTTCTCTTAACACTGAAATTGGCTGGAGACACAGAGCCACATAGTGATTTACTTTATTAACCCTAAGGATAAACCATATAAGAGCTGCAAAAGAAACTATGGGCCTTGTCATAGGCTGCTTTATATTGACAGCAGTAGATAATACATGAAGTCGAATGCACACTGAAGATACCATTATGTACCAATATCACAAGAAAAATAAAAATAGAGAGTTCAGTGTTCTGAGACAACAGCCACAAATATTAGTTTTTCACCCAGAAAAGCAAGGTCTGGCTCCAGACTGAGCAACAAAACCCTTCATATTCTTGTTTACCTCAGCAAACCAAGATATTGCTCATAAAACTCCTCTGTAGACCTTGATTAAATGATTAATCATCATGAACCTGTGAATTGCAGGACATGCTGCCTTACAGCTTTTGAACTTATACACTCTTTTATGCCTTTGAACTGCAGCACCTAGAGACATCTGTGGGTGTAGGGGGGCTGTCATGCATTGATTTCTGGGTTTGAGTGGAGGGGAGTACACACAAATGCTTTCAGCAGAAGAAGGAAGAACAGGCAATCAGCTGTTTCCTCAAACCTCCTGTTGGGCTTTGCATTCTCCCAGGGCTTTACAGAATGGATTAGGAGTTTGCCCTTGTAGCACCCCTTACTGCAGTGCAAAGTGAGTGTCATTATGTGTAGCATGTCCCTGCTTTGAACCCACTTGTAGGAGATTTAAAAGCACAAGGCTGTGACCAAAGTTCTGGGTTGCTTTGTGAAGTCCTGCCCTGCAGTGGGCTAGGTACATGGATGTGCCTGGAATGACTTTCCCCCAGAGTAACAAAGGAAAGCTGTCTTGCCAAGTGCACACTTGGAACAGTCAACAGCCTCTGCTACCACGAAGGAAACAGAATCTGTACTGAAACCAAGTCTAGCTATTAGTCAGATGCATATGAGAAACTCAGACTATTTATTTAGTGAAGTAATGGGAATGAAGAATGTATAATGAAAAAATACAGTTTTGGGAGAGTGGGGGGAATTTCTCAGACATGGGAGCTTCACAGTTATTCACCTAGTTCACAATTATATATTGATCTGGAGAGCTGCTGCTGCTGCAGTGAGGACTGAGACTGAAATTCTGAAAGCATGAACTGAGGACAACCTGAGGTCAAGAAGGAGCTGAGAGATAGAAATTTGGAATGAAGGCATAAACATCTATATGTGGTCCAGCTAGTGCTGTAGGAGGGCAGGGTACTGCTTTAAGAGGCATAAATCCTCCTTTGGGTTAGTGGCAGGTAACTGCACATGCACTGCTTGCCATCAGCCAGCAGTGTGGCTTTATCACAGCTTACATGCACAAACCCCAGTGAATGCATGGACAAACAAGAATGCCCTCATGCTTGCATTTAGCACATGCAGCAATGTATAATTCAGACACAAAACCTACAGGCTATTGCAAATGAAACAAGTACAGTCATTTTCTCTTTGAAGGGAAAATAATAAAACCAGAACCTACTTGGGCTGGGGGCTGACTGGTGTTTGACTTCACAGAACCACATCTGAGCCTCCTTGCTGCTGACTGGCAGGGAAGTGGCTGCCCCATTTTTGAAAAGTTCTGGTGGGGGTTCAGGCTCTCTGAGAAACCAGATAAACTCTGTGCTGCTTTTAAACAAATAGATATGTTGTGGGAAAAGAAGGGAGGAGACTTGCTTTATCTGTTTTGTTGTGGCTGAAATTGGAAGTATGGTCTGTCTTCTTCGGGGAAATTTCAAGGCATGATTTTTGCAAGAAGTTTCAAAGTGAGCTTTATAAGATCAGGCAGGAACTATGTTAAGAACGTGTAGCATAGTTGGTTTCACAACAGTCTGGAGGAAACACTAACATATATGAGTTATATCTGATTTGTGCATCTTGTTGGGTTTTTTTGGTCCCAACAAGTGTGGGAACCCAACCCCCTGGGCCCTTTGGAGGGGGTTCCCACTGCTGAGTTCTTTTCCAAGGGTGAAGAACGTGCAGGACTCTCTTTTCTTGGTCTTCAGGGTTTTGGTTTATTTTTACCTTATCATAAGTTCAGCACACTGTCTGCACACCAGACTTAGCATGTGAGAAGCAAGGCACAAATGGACAAAATGGACCCTGAGCACCCAAAACCAAGGTCTTTTAAAGCTGTTTTACCCAATTACATTCTAATACATACTTTGTTTCTACTTTTCTACCAATAGCTTCTACTAATCTATACACGTAACTTCCACATTACTACTCACACTAACCAATAACTTGCTGCCACCAGTACTACAGAAAATGGAGCTGAAGAGGGACAAGAAGGAAGAAGGGACAACACCCAAAATCCTCCATTTTGTGTCCTATTCACTCTCATAATAAAATCCTAAAACCCTAAATTCTTCACTCTGTGATACACTCTGTGATACACTACTGCTACTACTACATATTACTACCTGTGTGCTCTAACTTATCCCCAAGTTTTGGCAATTTTTCCCAGGGACGAAGGTTAAAAGCAGTGTTCTGATGAGGGTCAGAGTTTCTTAAAACAGGCAGAGAGACATTCTCTGTGCCCTGGATTCCAGCACATCTCTTACTGGAAACTTTTCTAAATAAGACTGTGATGGAACTGCCTACTCACTATAATAATGGCAGGAGGGAGTAAACAGTATTACTAGTAAAATATTAATGAGATGACTGAAAGTCTAATCTCAGTGCTCATAGTCTAATTTGTTGCTCTTATTTTCACTTTACAGCATCTAGCTCAGTGGAATGCTTTTTCAGTGAAAACAGCTATATACTTAGAAGGCTGAAACACAGATTTTGTCTCTTTAATAGGCTAGATGTTATATTATCGAGGAACTATGAGCCTTGACTTCTTGTTTGTAAAACAGATAAGGAAGAAAGGTCAGAGGAAATTCAAAAGGCTGGAGTCCTACTACAGCTTCTGTTATGCAAGCAAGCAGGCTTTCCCATTAGTCTTCTTCTGCCTGCAAAATACATGAACAATTTGCAGTAATTTTAGTTAATTGGATCATTGCTTTTTTTCTCCCTTGTTACCTTGTAATTGTACTCCTACATATTTCTTCTGGCCGCAGCTCTGCTTTTCTTTTTTTTTTGTCTGCTTCTAAAAAATATTAAATAATACTTGTGTTTTGGTTTGCCAGTAATAAAGTGGACCTGGTAGTACATAGTCATCTCACAAGAGCATACTGAAAGTTAACTACAATCTAAGCCTAGGTCTTTTGGTTCTTAATTATCCTGTAGTAGCTGTACAGCACTGCAGCCTTAAAAATAATTTAGTAATGAGTTACTGAAGACATGACCTCATTTTACTCCCAGTATCAATTTTAGAATGCAAAAATATTCAATTTAATCTATTTTCTGAAATAGAATAATTGTGACTAACTAATTAACAGCAGTTAATTGACATGGATTTAGTTTAGCTAAGGCTTTATCTACAGTATATTTACTACAGCAATAAAGCTTGCTGTAGATGATGATGCACAGTAAAAAGAAAATTGATTGTGCTTCCCAATCAATATATTTATGTCATAACTGGAAAGAGCTAGAAGGCTTGAGAACACTTTATCACATCATTCCTGGAGCTATAATTGAACAAATGCTATCGAAGACAGTTGTGGTACAAGATAAATAGGTAATGAGAAGTTAGAAACATTTCTACTGCTTACAAGTGAAAATAGCAGGGATAGGGAGAGGGGGGGAAAAAGAAATATGAGGTATTCCTAGATATACATTTACAGCATTTGTGCATCTGTGTGCACATCTATGCTCAATTTCTTGTATGTATCTCATGCAAAATAAGAAGTGTTAGGATATTTGGGAACTTAATTAAAACAAGCATGTAGGTACTCTTCCTTCCTTGGGAAATAATGAAATAACCAAGACACAAGTAAATTCTAAACTCATGTGGTGCTCTAGCCCTCCCTCTAGTGCCTCTGTAGCAGATTTAACACGGGATTAGATTTATTTATTTATTTATTTAAAATTTTTACTTCCCACCCCAAGTCCTTTTACCCCACATTTGCTAGCAGCTGTACACAGTGGGTGCCAAAAGCTGCTATAGGTGGGAGGTGCAAACTCCCAGCTAAGAGACTTTTGTGTGCACCCAGTCAGATTAGTTACAGGAAACAAGCTCATGCAGGCATTTGAAGCTTGGTCCTTTGATGGAAGGTTTAGCTCCTGTAACGATTTTGGGATTTGACCCAGGACAAGTAACAGTCTCACAGCTAGCTGACCACTGTGCAATGCTTGTGGAGGCTTCTCTATGGTGTTCTACTCAGCTGAAGACTCCAAGTTCTTTTGGAGGCATCTCCAACTGCCCTGGCCTCAGTGGGTTCTCTCTCAAATGCTTAGAACTGCAGGATGTTCTGCATTTAACCAATTCAGGATTGGTTTCAAAAGTGGCCTTGGAGACGCTCAGGCATTTAAAGAGGTGGAAAGGCACCCACAGATATTTTCAGCAACTTGCTGCCCTTTGCTTGTGGTGAGGCAGGAGCTTATGGGATTTTAGAATCCCACTAGGCATCTGCTTATCTATCCCATGGGTACCATGGTATTATACTGACCTGTAGACACTAAGAGGTATGAAGAATTTATTTTCCACTAAAGAATTTTAGCAAGAAATACATAATTAAAAAGTATAAACTCTTTTACTTGTGAGTCAGATGATACTAAAAAGGCTCTTAAATGTTCAGTGTCTCTTTTTGATTGTACAGCTGATTTGGCAGAGGCAGATCTGATTTTAGGGACTTTTAATGCTTCCTCAGGAGGGACATATTGCATAACATTTCTGATCCAATGTATGGTCCCTCTGGCTGCCAGGACTTTGATCCAGTTAAGTGCTTTCAGGGTTATGCTTGGTGCATCAGGCAATAATGTAGAGGGAGGGAGTGTGCTTGCTTGTCTATTTTCCGTTCATTAATATCCCAGTGATATTCACCTGGCATATGGTAAATATAGGTTCATTACAATTTTTATTTATCTGTTATACTGGTGGTTCAGAATGTATATGTGCTCTCTGCTAAAGGGGTTTTGAAATTTTACTTTGCAAGAGAGTGCCCAGGCCAGAGGTTATGAGGAAGGGGCTACGAGGTGAGGCAGAGAATGGTGTGCTTAGCAGACCATAGCTAAGCAACAAGGCCCTTCTCTCACTAAAATTGAATGTCACACTCTTTTGGTCCTGTGAACATTTTTTACATTCACTGGAACAATTTCTACTGGAGGTTTTGAACATGATTCTAACCCATGGCAGAGTGCTTCCCCCTGAGCCTGGGACAGGTTTATGGGAGCTAAGGGCTTAATTCTCTGCCTAGAAGAGATAGTTGAACGGAGGTTTAGCTTAATAAAATCATTCTAGGCTTTGAAAGAAGCCAAGCCAATGGTGCTCTCTTGCTGCATTTTGAAACAAAATGTAAATAAATTAGTCTTAAATGTATATTCTTCAACATACATTTAAGTTGGCAGTATTAGTTCTTTGACACCTTAGCCTTTATTCACTTCTGACTGCCTTGCCAGTTATTTTCAATAAACAGCTGATCTAGGGGGAATGTATTTTAAAGCTGGGCTCTGACTCCACAGCAGGAGACCAAGCCTATCAGTATGGCAGAGCACTGGGAAGGCTCCAGGGCCGTGAGTGGGAAGTGGAATGTGACATACAGCCACAATGCCAGGTGTTTCTGTGTTTGTTGCTCTACTCTTATTCCCTGGCAATAAACATCCCTTGCACAGGACAGGCCCAGTACAACTCAGGACAAAGTATTTTCAAGTCCTGTATTTAGGTGATTCAAAGTTCTAACAGGCTTGCCTTCTATAGAATCCCAGAATGGCTTGGTTTGGAAGGGACCTTAAAGATCATCTAGTTCCAACTCCACTAAAGGGGACATGGACACCTTCCACTAGACCAGGTTGTTATACATGTGTTTGTTTTTGTTTCTATAACTGATTGGAGGAAACAAGAAGTCACAGGCACTGAAATCAGTACACCCCTAGTCCCATTGTCCTACACTTCTGCCCTTTTTCATAAACACAACAGGACCTTCTGGACAGATGCAGTCTTTTCTTCTCAGTTCATGTTCTGTGATCGTAATTGGAGCCTGTGGGCAACATTCATACAACTTTTAACGGGCTTCAATTTGAGTAACAGATGCTTGTTACAATCCCATCTCCTTGATAGTCAGGACAATGTGTAAAAAGGCAATACATCATTGTATTTGGAGATGGTGGGTTTTGACTGTGTCTCTTGCATCTAAAATTTTTCTGGGGAGGAGATCTGATATCACATGTAGCCCCATTGGTACTTTGAGAGGGCCACAGCTGCGAGGGAACTTGAACAGCACAGTATCCAGCAGGCCTGGGAAGGGGGTATTTTTAAGCTTAGACACAGAGTTCAGCAAACTGGGAGCAAGACTGTGCATTCAGGCTGCACTTGCATTCCTCAGCTGGGTGGGTGGTGAGTGAATCAGCAGTGCTCCACTCTACTCAGACTCAGGAGGGCTGGTGGGAGTGTCACTACCGGAGGGTACTGAATCAGCTCTGCAGGTCCTTTCCTGATGGCTAGCTCTTGCTTTTTTGGATATGCTAGTGAAATATTCCTTCCTCTACAAAAGGCAGTGAGATGCTGACAGCTTCACTGCTCTGCAAGTTGGTTCTTGACAGGCATTTCAGAGCTGCCAGGTCTGCTGGTAGTGAAAAGTACCTGCAAAGGAGGGTAAATTTTACTGCTACTGAAATTCTTCAACTATGATTACAGATAATGTATCACGTATTAGCTGGTCAGTGGGAAAGCTTGGGACTTCAAGTGGAGTACTGTGGGGGAAAAAAGAATCTATTTTTTTGTAAGAGAAACAGATGTACCCTCTCAAATATCTATTTGAATTTATTTTTTGAAACCTTCATAAAATATTACTGAGATACGTGATATGAGTTTGTGTTGAGTCATATATCTGGGAAAAAATATAAACATGCAGGGTATATTCTGATTGACTTCCTATTTTCATGGCACCACTCTAACAACCTCCTGCTGCAACTATGCATATCATAGAATATAAACATTCTTTCCTTTCCCCTAGCAAAAGCTCACATTCCTCAGCTGCCTCGTGGATCGAAAACTACCTGGATTTGCTGCCGCTGTTTGTTATCCGAAGCAAGGACATTCTGAGTTGGCACCTCATGACTCTCTATTGTGCTCTGCTTTAGCATGTGACTGTGCATGCTGAACGCTGGGGACAATTTGGCTATTCACACAGCCCTGCCATGGAGGCCTTGCCGCTCATTCTGCACAAACATTGATCTTTTCAAACAATCAAATCCACAGATGTCAAGGCCAGGGATTTGAAAAGGGCAAAGTAAAGATCTATTTGGTAGCTTAATATTCTCGGTAAGGCAGCCTGCTGGTCGAAGTGCATAATGAAAACTTCTCTGCACTAAATTATATTTTATAGAAAGAGCTGTGATTGCAGCTAGGATTGCAGCTAGAGCAGTTGTTGGTTTTCTCTTCAGCTGCTTAAGTCTCTTTAAGGCAGCCACGACCATCAGCTTGCCTGGTGTAAATGCTAGTGAGTCTTGCAGGGCAATCTCTAAAGTGAGAATAAAATCACAGTTTAACTTCTGTAATGCAGTACAATTTTTGTGGGTGGGTGTATTTTGATATACAACCAGAAGGAAGATTCCACAGCTGCACAAAGGTGCTAGGGTGTGTGCAGAGAAGGACAAAAGCTCGTGAAGGGTCTGGAGCACAAGTCTTGTGAGAAATGGCTGAGGAAGCTGGCATTGTTGAGCCTGGAGAAAGGGAGGCTCAGGGGTGATTTGATCACTCTCTACAATCAGGTGGAAATCTGCCTCTTGTCCCAGGCAACCAGCAACAGGACAAGAGGACACTGTCTTAAGCAATGCTCGCATGGTTTAGGTTGGACATTAGGAACAAATGGCTGAGGAAGCTGGCATTGTTGAGCCTGGAGAAAGGGAGGCTCAGGGGTGATTTGATCACTCTCTACAATCAGGTGGAAATCTGCCTCTTGTCCCAGGCAACCAGCAACAGGACAAGAGGACACTGTCTTAAGCAATGCTCGCATGGTTTAGGTTGGACATTAGGAACAACTTTTTCACTGAAAGGGGGATTAGATGTGGGAATGGGCTGCTCAGGGAGGTGGTGGAGTCACTGTCCCTGGAAGTGTTTAAGCAAAGATTGGATTTGGCATTTAGTGCTATGGTCTAGTTGACAAGCTGGTGTTTGGTTATAGATTGGACTCGGTGACCTCAGAGACCTTACCCAACCTAACTGATTCTGTGAACTGGATCTCTTCGGTGGTAGCTTCCTCCTGCCCGTCGCACCAGCTGCGGGCAGCAGGTTGGCTGTGCCTCTCCGCACCGAGCCGGTGCCACGCGGTGTCAGCCAGCACAAGCCGAGGTGCAGCCGAGGTGCAGCAGCAGTGCCAGGCGCTGCCCTGGAGCCGGGCTCCAGCCGCTGAGGGTCTGACCGAGGGGCAGGCTCGGCGCGGCTCACCTGTGCGGGCCGTGCCGCGCTCACCTGCGCGGGCCGGGCCGTGCGGCGCTCGCTCACCTGGGCGGGACGCGCCGCTGAGTGACGGGCGGGGGCCCCGCCCCGCGGGCACGGGCGGTGCCTCCGCTGCCACCCAGGCGCCGGCGGGGCGGGCGTCGAGCCGAGCCGAGCCGAGCGGAGCCGGGGCAGCCGCGACGGGCACCGGGACGGGCGCGGGGCCGCCATGGAGCCCCCGAGGGACCAAGGTAGGGCGGGGGCGGGTGGCCCCGGGCGGCTGGCGGCGCTGGCGCGGCGGGGACGGCGGTGGCTCTCGCAGCCCTTCCCTGCTCGGCCCGGACCTGCCCTGCCCAGCCCCGGCAGCGCCGGNCTCTACAATCAGGTGGAAATCTGCCTCTTGTCCCAGGCAACCAGCAACAGGACAAGAGGACACTGTCTTAAGCAATGCTCGCATGGTTTAGGTTGGACATTAGGAACAACTTTTTCACTGAAAGGGGGATTAGATGTGGGAATGGGCTGCTCAGGGAGGTGGTGGAGTCACTGTCCCTGGAAGTGTTTAAGCAAAGATTGGATTTGGCATTTAGTGCTATGGTCTAGTTGACAAGCTGGTGTTTGGTTATAGATTGGACTCGGTGACCTCAGAGACCTTACCCAACCTAACTGATTCTGTGAACTGGATCTCTTCGGTGGTAGCTTCCTCCTGCCCGTCGCACCAGCTGCGGGCAGCAGGTTGGCTGTGCCTCTCCGCACCGAGCCGGTGCCACGCGGTGTCAGCCAGCACAAGCCGAGGTGCAGCCGAGGTGCAGCAGCAGTGCCAGGCGCTGCCCTGGAGCCGGGCTCCAGCCGCTGAGGGTCTGACCGAGGGGCAGGCTCGGCGCGGCTCACCTGTGCGGGCCGTGCCGCGCTCACCTGCGCGGGCCGGGCCGTGCGGCGCTCGCTCACCTGGGCGGGACGCGCCGCTGAGTGACGGGCGGGGGCCCCGCCCCGCGGGCACGGGCGGTGCCTCCGCTGCCACCCAGGCGCCGGCGGGGCGGGCGTCGAGCCGAGCCGAGCCGAGCGGAGCCGGGGCAGCCNCGGCCTGGGCGAGGCTGCGCCGGCCGTCGGCTCGGGAAATGCGGAACCGGGGCCGGGCGGCGGAGCAGGGGGCGGCTGCCGGGCACCCCCGGCCGCGGATGCACGGGCAGCGCATCCCGGCCTTCCCGCGGCGCTTCGCGGGCAGAATAAACTTTCTGCTTTCACCCTGCAGTGAAAGTAAAGCTCTTCCATTATACGAGTGTGCAACTTTCGATTGACCGGCGATGTTGGCAGGGTTTGTTCCCTTTTCATTCTCTCCAGCCCGGGGTTGCTCCACAGCTGGCAGCTCTGTTTGGGCAGCTGCTCCTCGGCCGCCGAGCGGCAGCAGGGTTGGCGCCTCGCTGGTGCTTCACCGGTGTGCATTTTGCCTGGCAAGACTGTTGTCCTGGCTGCAACACTCTTCCTAAAACTTCATGGTTTATTGAAACCCAGAAACATTGGGTCTGCTTGCCCAAGAGAGTAGTTGTTGCCCGGATGAAAACTGACCTGAATACAAGCAAAGCACGTTCTCTTGCTGTATAAGCGTATCCCACAGAGGTGTATTACATTTATCCAACCCATTCATGAATCAGGTGGAGCCTTTAATATGGTGTGGTACTGAACTACACGCCAGCTGCGCTCCTCTAGACGAGGTAGGGTAGGCTGGGGTCACTAAGTTACCTGCAGTAAGCTGGCAGGGCTGCTTGGCCCAGCTCAGTGTCTGTGCCCTTGGGCTGATTTCATTCAGGGTTTTCCTGCCTGGCATGCTCGGGTGGCAGGAAGCGTGCGCTTGTGGCGGCTGGGATGTTGGAGGTGCACGAGCTGCTGGGAAAGTTCCCCTTACTCTGCCACGGTCAAGCTCTGTGCTCTGCCAGCCGAGCAGGCGCCAGCCTTGACTTGCTCCCAGTTAAGTGTTTCGAGGATTGTGTAGTACACTTGTACAATTAACAATGCCTTCTGAGTTTCTCTGTACTTACAGAAAAGGTCAGGCTATCTCTGCTTGACCAGAAGGTAATCTGATGAGGGGCTGAATCACCTCAGAGAGGTTCCTTCAATAATTTTGAAGTTCTGTGTCTATCTTCAATATAAATATAAAAAAAGAAAAAAAACCAAACAAAACGAAAAACAAACCCAAAAAAAGGAAAGAAAACAACCCCCAAACCCTATTCTTGGGTACCAACAAACAGAATTGTGCCAGAATATAGGACAACTGTCAGTTTATTCAGAATTTTAATTCCAACTGCAGGAGCGTTAAAACTGGTTTCAGTATTTGTCCCAAAGTTCTTGAGGCTCTCCTATAAAAAAAGGCTAAGGTCTTTATTGCAACTGCAGGGTCTTGAACAACTTCTGATGGGAGAGTAAAATAACATGATCTTTTCAAAAACTTTAGTGACAGTCCTGACACTTACTAGAGGCTTGTTTTGCTATTGTACTCACTTCTGTTATAAATGGCTTTGTACAAAGAGAGTATTGCACCTCAGGATGTTTATCAGAGTAGTGTACCTAGTGTGATGTAAGAGACTGTTACAGAGCAAACATGGTGCAACACCTTCCTCTGCTTTCTTTTTGGAGTGATTATGCTATTTTCACGTTGAGGTGGAGATCTGCAGGTACAGTGGGGAAATCTAGAATAGTCAACACACTTGTGCCAGTTAATTAAAGGCTTCTAATGCCCTGCCAATTAGACTTTGAAGACCACCTTTCTTGCCAAACTGGAGTGCTTGCATTGGAAACTGCTTGATGATACAATATTATTACTCACTAAAGCCAACATATATGGTTAAAGTCCAGGCTGCCAGGTCCTGTCTCTGGGGCCAGCTTCAACATTCTGAGTTGCCTCTTCCAACCAGAAATTAATTTGTTTAAAATTGTGAGTCAGAGATTGCACACTTTGTTGTTATGGTGACAGCTTTCTCAGCGGTAGTTAGGAGGTAGGAAGAAAATCCAGGTTATGGTTAAGACTGCAGCCACACTAGACAAGGCTAATGCTCCAGGTGTAGAACATGCTTAAGTCTCTCCTCTCTCTTGAGCAGTCAGGTTTAGTAGCAGTCCTTAAAATGTTGTTCCTAGCCTACCAGCAGCAGCCTCAGAATCACTGAACAACTTTTCACTTGAAATGTCTTTGTTTTCAGTGAAGGGATATTTGAGCCGGCTGGATGGCTCCATGTGATTCTCAGTGCACTCCAACAGCTCTGGAAATAGGTCTCCAAGCACTCAGAGTCTCTTGCTCTGTGATTACAGGCAGCAAAGCAGTAGTGTCAACTCAAGCCAAATGGATATAATATTATCCTGAGATGAGGAGTCCCTCGTTCTGTTGCTTTGCTTTAACTTGTCATGAACAAAAATGTGATTCACTGTGTGGACTTAGTTGCTGAATAGATTAATAACTGCAGTTGTGCTTTCACAAAGATGCTGCTGTCCCCTCTTCCTCCTTACTCTTCCCCCGCCAAAAAAAGCCCAAAACAACCAAACCACAGCCACATCTGATTTTGCTTGCAAAAAGAGTCTCTCTCTGACTTGCCGCTGTTATTGTTAGTGCTGGTACAGTTTACCAGTGGAAAAATAAGGATGAAGCTTCCCTGACAGTGGAAGCAGTGTTCTGAATGAGGAGACTGTGCCACGGAGCAGTCTCACAAAAACATGCACCACAGCACAGTTATCTGGTAGTGATCCATCTCCAGTGTTGTGTTCAGGGGTTCCTCTTATGCTTCAGCAATACTTCACTTATGTAATCTGGTGTCTTTCAAAATCTTCAGGCTTTTGTGGTACTTAAAAGGAGTCCCAAAACACTACATGTGATTTCTT
Organism: Dicaeum eximium; assembly: GCA_013396995.1. Classification (NCBI taxonomy): domain Eukaryota; kingdom Metazoa; phylum Chordata; class Aves; order Passeriformes; family Dicaeidae; genus Dicaeum; species Dicaeum eximium. The sequence goes on from VWZP01005221.1 coordinate 1,790,523, forward strand.
GAGAGGCTATGTAAGCCTTTCTTTTCCTGGAGCCTTGACTTGCACTTTTGGGGCTGACAGAATGGATTTTAATATTCTTTTTGTACAGTCAGAACTTGTTGCTGGTAATAGGACAAGGTTTCCCCCATTGTTCCATTGGACAAAGCTTCACCTACTGCTTTATTTGGTTTCTTATAACTAGGTACTTGCAGTACTGTAGATATGATTTTTTTTTCACTTAATGTGCAGTTGTGAAATCAAACACTTGTAAGTAAATACAAGTGGATAGCTGTTGTGGGAACTGCAAAGGAAGAATGATTTCACTGAGCTGAGTGTCTGTAGCAGTGACTTGAACATGACAGAAGTATCGGAAGACTGACATGAGTAGGTCCCTTGAACAGCAGCAGACTTTCATTTCTTTTGCATGAAAAATGGTATTGGTGGGGAAAACCTTGTTCTGCCTCAGGTTGAGGGTCCTGACTTGATGGGGTGGCATTCCATAGTTATTTGATGGCATTGCTCTCAGGCAGTGCATGAATGAGGCACAGAAATGCGGGGGATCAGTGTGCTGTGTTGGAGGCACCCTGGAGCAGCTGGTGCACAGCTGTTGGGTGGGCAGCTGGGGGCTGGAGCAGTGTCAGCTGTCCCTGCCTTCTGCAATGCTTGAGCATTGGAAGGTAACTTGAGCTCTCCGTTCATACTCACACCCATTTCAGTAGGATATGGAGAAGGAGGCCAGCCCACTGCTCCAACTGTGCAAAGAATCTGTTGCCTGTGGTACGCATGGATCCTTTTCCTTGTTCCCTACAACAAATGCTGTCCCAAGCACTCAGTACAGTACTTCACTCAGGCAGAGTAAGGCCTACTCTCAGACTTTCTGGTGCAGGGAAAGCTTAGCTAAGGATCTATGTTCTTTGATCCTCCAATGAGGCCAAGCTGTAACTGCTCGGGGCTTTTAAAATCCAACATGAAACTGATGCAATTCCTTTTTATTCCAGTTTCCCACACTTTGAAGCAGCCCACGAGTTTCCCCTTTCTCCCACTGTGAATGCCCACCAAAGCAATGGGAGGCCTTGGAGGCTCAGGCTGATATTTCTGGCCTAAAATAAAGCACTGCAACTTGGCTTTGGTTTAAGAATGTGCTGGTGGAGGGTGAACAAGTGCCTTGCTTTGCTTGATTTGGATGCTTTGTGGGTAAAGTGGGAACAGCTGGTTTTCATGGCTGAAAGTTGGCTGCCATATGTTAACACCTCTCCTGGCCTGGGCACAAGTGCTGCTATGAGCTGTGCCTGGAGGCTGTAGAGCACAGCCCCTTCCATCTGCAGGGGCTGTCAGTAATCACATACTGCACTACTCTGCCTTGGGAATGTTATCTCTATTCATTTTTATGTCATTCATATCTCTATTCATGGACCTGTCTATCTTGTATGTACATTTTTCCCCTTGTCTTCTACAGCTGCTGAATACAGCAGTCTTTGACTAGCAACTTCTGCTTTGTGAGCCAGATGTCAGTGTAGTCCAAGGAGGAGCTGGGTGATAAAGGAAGTGGGTGTTGGGGCTCCTGATGCTTTCTACCGTGCCCTGACCTTGCTGTGTAAGGAAATCCCAAAATCTGCTTTGGCTGACCTGAGTGTTGTAAAGGCTGGGAAGGCATTGTCCTCTTTCTTCACCACTGCTTGCTCCTTTAACAGGAGGATGTCCTGGCAGTTTTTATTGGCAGGAAGTCCCTCAGCCAGTACAGAAAAGTCTTTCAGGAAAACAAGGCACTAGATTTGCCATGTAAAATCAGTGAGCTGTTTGTGGATTGCTGATTCCTGAGGGTGCTGGACATTGCTGCAGGTAAGGGAGGATATGTGCTATATCTCTTCAAAAAGTGATGTTTCCATGGCAGCAGATAGAGTGTGGGGAGTGTTCTTGAAAGCCAATGTGTTTTGACCAATTTTCAAAAGAAAATAATCCAGACTCCTTCTTAATTTAGTAGGAGAGAGCAACAGTGTTGTTTGCTGAGCCCTGTGCAGCAGACACCTGATGGGTGTGAGGTTTTTGTGCTTTTATGAGATGCTCCCCTCCACGGAGGAGAATGATGACCCCACTGTTGCCTCCACTGGAGTCTTTGTAATATGGGCACTTCTAATTTCAGATTTCCTATATGGAGGAAGGGAGGTGTTTACCCTTGTTCTTTTAATATCCTGCAGTGAGTAAGCAGAAAAATGTCAAACAAAGGGTGACTGAAAGGGAAAGCAAGCATTAAGTGAGATTAACCACTAAATTGAAATGCTCTTGTTCAGCCAACACAGTCACTCTGTATCAGCTTCAATTTAAGTCTCCAGAGGGACAGCTTTCTCTCTTGTTAAAGGTGAAGAGTGTCTTGAAAATTGCTCATATTTGGGTGTGTTAGCCAGAGTGATTGGGAACCTTCACTTAAAAACCTTGTATTGGAGGACAGGCTTTCTACTGCAACCTTTCTCTTCTGGAAAGGGCTGCAGTAACAGAGCAACTACCCAGAACTTTTTTATCTGGATCTCTCCTGAAGGCTCAGTATCACTCCTGCCATTTCCTCTGCCTCTGGTTAAGGGAGCAGAAGTGAAAGAATGTATAGCTGTGTGTTGGCTTTGGCTGTTTGGCAGGATGATACCATGAGCCAGGCTAACTGGTCTGGAGTATCCTTGCCCTGCTGTGAAAACACTTACTTCTGGCAGAGGTGTAGATGGCTGTATGGATTTTCTGTTAGTGCAAGTACAGCTTCATGAGTCTGCACCCACCTGTCCCTGGGTGGGGCAGGGGGAGCAGCACAGCACTGGCTGCCAGCAAATGCTGGTGTGTGGAAAAATGCTCATTGTGCTGTTACTTGCTCCTGAGCAGAAAGGGGTGGATTGATGCTATCTAGAGAGAAACCAGCTCTACTGCTGTGGTGTGAATGCTGTCACTGAAAGAGGCAGCTTTCCTGTTTTGCAAGCTGACTTCTCTATTCCAGTGTGAGAGCAGAGCAATAAGTGTCCTCGGATGCTGACTGGCAGTGGAGTGGCCCAGCAAATGCTGCCTTGGCCAGGCCTGGAATGCTCCCTTTTCTGTAGAACTGAGGTCTATAGGTACATGCTGTGACACATGTGGTTTGGAATGTTAGGCTTCTGAACTGCACCTCCTGCTGCTTGTAGCCTCCCAGCAGAACAACAAATGTGTGTGGTGCTCAAAAACTTCATAGATAAAGAGGAAGCACACTTCATGTGTGTACATGGAAAGAAAACCTGTTTGTTGTTAGTGTAATTGGAATTTTAACAAACTAATGCAAGAATTAGTTTAGAAAAAGACTATTATGCAGATGAAGTCTTAGTAATAATAAAGCTAATATACAAACTTAGTTTCTGCACCTTTTTCTCTGTGGTTTACTCATCCTTCCCCTGGCTTCTGAGGCTGGTAGTATCATTTTGGTGGTGGTAGGGGTATTAGAGCAAGTTGTCATATTGTGACTCCTTTTCTGGGAGGAATAGAATAGCTGGTTTCTTCCTCACTGAAGGATCCACTGGAATCCTTCTGTTTGCTTTTTACACATCTGCTGTTTCTTTCATGGATTTGCAAGCACTGTGTTTCATCCAAATCCATTATATAAAGTGCCTTCTATTTCTGCTAGATATTATTCCTTTGTTGTCTTTTATGTCTAAAATAATTTTGTCCAACTGCACATCTCCACTGGCGACTGCTGACTTTCTTACAGCCATGGGATCTCCATTGTCAACCTTGTGCTCTCTTACTTGTACCGTGCCTGAATTGCCACATTCTGTGTCTCTACTCTGAGACACACCAAGCAAAACAAACCTGCAGGCAAATTAAGAAAGGTAGAGACAGAGCAAGCCTGACAAGTCTCTAGTCCTGGGGCAAGCTTGGCTCAAAGCTTATGTCCTGTCACTTGCAATGCCTGTGTTGTAATGTGGAGGAACAGAGAGGCTGGGGAGCACCTGCAGATTCCTGGGGATGGTGGGTAAGGCAAGCAGAGGCAGAAGAGCAGGTATTTTTTCTGTTTTGCTTTCCTTGTCTAGCAGCTAGAGGGAAGTGGTGCTTCATAAGAACCCCCTAACCCCCGGACAGAGATGAAAAGATGTGCCAAGAGAGGCAACCTGGGCTGGAGTTGGTGTTTTCAGACAGGTCCTCCTCCTGTGCTTCGCTAGGATTGGAGCCCATGTGTGGCAGTGATGTTGGTTCATGAGAAGAAACTCAAAAAGGTTGAAAACAAAGCTTTGTAAGTAATGCTTTTTAATTTGTCCTTAGCCTGGCAAAGCTATTGATTTCAGTTATGAACATTGAGGATGTTGCTTGTGTCTGTTTTGCATTGGTTACTTTTTGCCTAAAGTAATTTAATTAAACTACTTGCAGGGGTCCCAAGATGAGCAAGAAGTGATCTTACTCATGTCTCTTTGTCTGTTCTCTGCCTAAATGTGTATCACATCATGACGTTAGAAAGTCTTGATTAATTTGATCAGGATAGCAGAATTTGAAGGAAACTCCCCTTATGCTTCTACTCGAGTCATCTGTCATGTTCACTGCAGTGTTCTACAGCAATCCAGTCCCTGGAAATAACATACAGTAGTGGGCATTTGCAGCTGCTGCCAGGATGGGCTGCCTTTAAAGAAGGGCATTTCAGTGAACTTCTGATACCCTGTAGTCCCTGCAGGAGTACATCAGAGTCCTGATGTGTGCCTTGCTTCTCCTTCACACAGGTTCCCAGGAATGGGGCTGGACAAGGACTTGCCTATAAGCATCTTTAAAGAAGCTGTCCTTTAAGTAGGACCAGTACTTCCTTCAAAAGAAGGGTCAGGGTTATGAAATAGGCACAGCTCCCACTGGCTAGAGTGCACCTTTCTCTCTAGTGTCTGTACTGTTATGCCGAAGAGAAATCTCTTCAGCACATCTCAAAAGTGTTTTGCCTACATCTGAGGAGTCTTGAAAAGCAGGGTGAAGGCAGAGCAGAAAGCCCCCAGATCAATCACTGTTTTTAACCTGCTGACTGCTCAGAGTGCTTTGATTACTGCTGGCAGAGGTTAGTTCTGTGCCTGCACACACACAGGCCTCGGTGTGCGTGAGTGGATCACACGCTGCTGTGCAGGCTGTTTCCATAGCACCAAAAAAATCTGTGCCAGGCAGTCCCTGAAGAGGCTTTGCTGAGCAGCTGCCATGCATTCAGGGATGAGGAGCATCAGAAGTAGTACCAGCCTAGGCATGGGGTGGGAATGGAGCCTGATTTAAATATTGACTTTACTGTTGCCAGATGTCACTGCCTTGGCAGAAGGAAAACAGGCTGTTTTACTGCAGTGTGCTTTGCTTGGAGCTCTGAGCTCTTAAAAGCACCATTCATGCTGTGTTTCGTCTCCTCAGCAAGCTACTTGCAAGTGTTGTGTTCCAAAACTGGTTTTTTTTTTAACAGGGAGTTTGTTCTTGAGTAAAAGGAAAGACCTGAAATGACTTCTTGTCTTCCTCTTAAGAGTGCTCTGGTGCCTGCATGGCAGGTATGTTTTACCTTCTTGTGCTCTAAGTTGTGACAAGCCTTTTGTCTGTTGCCTGGGCAGACTCTACAGGTGCTGTGCAGCTCTGGTATCCCAAGTGTGTCATGTGTGGGCCCTCAGGAAAGGGATGGGCCCACCTGCTGTGTTCATAGCATTGCCATGTGGTCTGTCACCACCTCTGGAGACACTTGAAAGAACAGGGAACAGAAGTTCCTGCAGAGGACCCCAAAGAGAGCTGTCTGGACATCTGAAGAAGGTCACAACCCCAGCTTGTGGTTGTCTGAAATGGCAAACAGGTGCTGTGCTGCTGTTTGTCAAGCAGGTGTTCATCCCTGATCTCCTTGAGCAAGACTGAGCACATTGTGGCTCTGGCTCCCTACTTCTTCCAGGGCTCAGGCCACAGCTGGATCCCTGCACACTATGTTTTTCCACCAGCTCCTGGTCCAGAGTGTGTGGGGAGCTCAGCTCTAAGCTTAGGCTGGTGGGGTGCATCCCAAACCCAGGTTAGAATGTGTTGGGGCATCCTGTGTAGAAGTTGTTGTTTATGTAGTTTAACTGCCAAAATTCTACTGCACTTCTAGCTGGCTGCTACTGTCAAATGATTTAAGTGCAGTAATTTGGAAGGAGGGGAAGACTCTGAAACATTACTGTTATTTTCTCCAATAAAGCAGTCCTTAACTGCAGTAAAGATGTGTTTTAGATACCCACTCTAAACCTCCTCGCCTGAAAACTCTGATGAAGGAATTAACAGTTGCTGCTACCATTTAAATAATTGTTTATAGCAATCAGTCGTAAATTCTAGCCTTCCCTAAAATACATTTGAATTTCTTAGTGCACTTCTAGTAAATGCTGAGGTACAACAGAGACACCTGTCTGTACTTTGTGAACTGCTACTTGAGCTTTGTATGTCAATCTTGTTAACAAAATGTGGTTTTGAAGATTTGGTTTTAACAGTCCAGCCCAATCCTGCAGGGAAGGAGGTTGGTGCTCTCAGAGCACAGCTGAAATGGTAGGTGAGCCTTCTGCCTAATGCACCCCTCTGGGTGAATTGCTTAAAACAGAGACTTCTGAGCTGCAAGTTGTTCACACTCTTAAGTGTGTAATTTGTTCCTGTAAATTATTCTGGGTTAAGACAACCTGTGGTACCAGTACAGGCTGGGGAATGAAGGGATTGAGAGCAGCCCTGCAGAGAGGGACTTGTGCTGGTGTATGAAAAGCTGGACATGAGTAACAGCGTGCACTTGCAACCCAGAAAGCTATAACACATCCTGCAGCACTGGCTAGCTGGTCAAGGGAGGTGATTCTGCCCCTCTTCTCATGGGATCCCACCTGGACTGTTGTGTCCAGTTCTGTGGTCCCTAGAACAAGAAAAACTTGGACCTGTTGAAGCAGGTTTAAAGGAGGGCCATGAAAATCACTGGAGGGATAGAAGAACTATTGTATGAGCAAAGGCTGAGAGACATGAGCTTGTTCAGCCTGGAGAAAAGGAGGCTTCAGGGAAATCTAACTGCAGCCTTTCAGTAGTTAAAGGGGGCTTGTAAGAAAGATGGTGACAGAGTTTATAGCAGCGCCTGTTGTGATAGGACAAGGGGTAATGGTTTTAAGCTGAAGGAGGTTAGCTTCAGACTAGATATAGAGAATTTTTTTACTATGAGGGTGGTGAAACAGTGGAACAGGTTGCCCAGAGAGGTTGTGGATGCTTGATTCCTCAAAACATTGTCGATTTTTGGTGGTCCACTGGACATTGGAAGATCGAGTGGAAACAATGGACGGGGCTCTGAGCAACCTGATCTAGTTTAAGATTCCCTAGCAGGAGAACTGGAACTCGCTTCCAACCCAAACCATTCTATGGTAAAACACAGATACTGACCAAATCTTTAACTTACACCATACTTCAAGGGTATCTGGGGCATCGTGCTTTGCTACTTTTGTGTGTGAGTTGCAGATGAACATGAGTACTATGGTTCATGAGCAGCGATGAGCAGGGAGAATTAGTTTCTGCGCATTTCTGAACAGCAGCAAGTGAAACCTGTTGGAGTTGCTGCTTTGAAGCTGAGTGGTTTTGATTGGCTTCTGTGCATGTCACTGTGCAGGTTTTCTGGCATGACAGATTTTTGGAGATTGTATAAGAAGGAAAACAACTTGAATGTCAATGGAATCAGCAGAGTGACATGAGTGACAGAGTACTCAGCAGTGCTGAGTACTTCTTCTGTGGTGAGGAATTGTTTTTGGGATAAATGGCAAAAGGGGGAGCTTTACTGGAGTCAATGTGCAGACTTTCATTCTGTGTTAGCACAGGAATACAAAAGTCAAAGCAAGACCTCTGTGTTTTGTCAAGAGGCACTGAGAAGACTTCTTAATATTTTTAGAAGGGAAAACTGATAAATTAAGGATAGAGCAAGTGCCAAGTAAAAAAACTTCTCTAGTCTTCCTGTTCCAAGGTAATATTACTGGAGAAACTTTGTTTCCCCTTCATGCAAGGTGGTAACAGCAGCATTTCTGAGGGATGTGATGGCTTCTTAGTAATAATGTTGTATCACAGCTCCCTGCTACAGGGCAGACTTTGTGGATTGACAGCTGAGGACTAGCAGTATGCAAGGCAGTGTTTTGACTTCCACCTCTTCAATATCCTGGTCAAGTTTTTACCAGAATGAAAGATTGTGAATTGCATTATTCATAGCTATTTAAGCTCTGAGTTATTCTGAGTGGTTTTTTGTGCTGATGGCCAAAATGTGCTGTGCCAAACCTGATGTAACAATAATCTGGTACCAGCTAGAGCAGTCCTTAACCATAAAGTTTGAAAAGTTTACCAGACTAACCTGTTAAACACAATGGATCCATTAAACAAGGGCATGACCAGTACTCGAAATGGGTATGAATATATGTATTTTTTATTTGACATTTACAGTTGTGAAATGAGCTGTGTGGTGGATTAGCTTGTGCAATAGGGAGTGATGCCAAACTTAGATTTCATGTAGCAGTGTAAAGCTTTAATCTTGGAGTTTGCAGTGATGTTCTGTTCCAGGTCAAATACTGGGTGGAGGCAGCTTGTGGAACAGTACAGTTCTGGAGCAGCTGCTCACTAAAATCAGTGAAGGCATGCTTTCTTTACCAAAAAAACCCAACCACAAATCCCAACATAAAAAATCCACAAGCAATCAAACCCACAAAAAACTAAAGAAACTCCAATTACCTCCTTCCTTTCTTTCATTTCCTATCTGCTTTTAGAGATGAAGTTCAATATCCTTCAGATGTTGGTCCTTTAAACCTGCACTTCTTTTCTCCCCCTGTAGTTTCCATCACATCAGCTGCACTAGAATCAGGAAAAATGCCTGCCTGATTTTGTGTTCATGAGGTAGGTTTTTCCAGTTTTGTCCACTATCATATATTTCAGTAAAATGAATGGTTAAACTCATTCTACTTACTTTGCTGTGAAATATAAATGAGGAGCCTGGACACTTATCTAAGCATGCTGATATTTAGGAAAACTTCCCTTTGTGTGGAATGGACTGGAACACAACTAGATGGTGCATAAATACATTAACATTGCTTGGAGATCTTGAGAGATTAGTACTGATTAGATGAATTAGATGATCTGAACCTGTGTAGGTTGTTAAAAAGGAAACACAGGTTGCCTGTAATATCACCCAGCAGCAAAAAGTAGCATCTCATGTCCAAAGTCTGATCTGATGGAAGCAGGTACGCTCAAGTCTTCTAGGACCTGGAAATCCTTTAAAGCTTTATATAGTTTTGTGAAATCATCACTGGACAAACTTGCTTGACCCTTTTCTTTGCCACCTTCAGCTTTTGGAGTGATTAGTGTTTTATGGCTATCTGTTGATTTATGTGACAGCAGTATCTCTCTAGGCTAACAGTTTCATTTAATTTACTGTCCTAGTGTGACTTGGAGTAGGGGCAAATATCTCTTAACAGGATTTACTCAGCTCAAGCAGCATTAAAAGTCAGTCAAGGACATATCATTTGGATAAAATCTCAGAGTACTTATTAATATAATGGCAACTTCAGTGGTCATAATAATTTAAAGGTAGATGCATTATCTGCTTTATATAAGTAAAAAAAAGCTGGTCAGTGCAGTTGGTTTGTTAGTGAATTGCTGCTGGTTCCTGCATGCACAGTTGCAGGATTCTCCCTCTTATCGCTTAAATGAGATTAAGAGTAGTGCAGAAGTATTCAAGCCCACATCCTGGGTTTGTCCAATTTGCAGCCCTGGCAGGATGTGTCCAAGGTCCTTTAAGTAGTGATAGCTATTGCTCCAAGTCATTTTGGAAGCACTGTAGGAGTTGGTGCTGCCTAGCTGGATGTGGAATTTTGCAGTGTGGGCAAGCAGCAGCCACACTGCATCTGGAAAAGGACACCTCAAGCACTACACAGTTGAATGGGTGACTGGTAAAGTGCTGGACTATAAAGGAACAGGTAATGTGTCTTGTTTGATGCTGCAGGGAAAACAACTTATTCTGGGTTTTCAAGTGAGAGATTCCCAGTAACTGTGAGGTGCTGCACAAGTACTTTATACAAGCAATTTGGTGGTATATACTGGTGGTACTTTATACCAGCAATCTGGCCATTAGCACTGCGTTCTAAGGTCTTACTTTCTTAAGTTTAGGGGGATGCACTGAAACTCTGCAGTGTAAGAAATGTAGATGAATAATAGGGGCTTCATTATGGGCTTATCTGCTTGGAAAAGCTGTAACTGGCACAGTGTCTACTGTCAGCTTTTAGGTACCTCATGAACAGGCTGGTTATCTGAAGGATTTGTAGCAAAACCCATTACTGGTCTAAAGGTGTGAACTGACTGGTTAAAGAAGGGGGATCAGGAGCAGGTTCTTATGACCTGAGATATTTCTGGGGCATGAATGTGTGTGAATTTATCGTACTAGTGCACTTTACTGCTGACTAGGCAGAGTTTTACAGTTTCACAGATATTTCATACTATGCTCTCAGATAAGCCAAGAACAAAAATGTTAATAAGGTTTCTATGCAGCTTGCTACTTGGAGTTGCTTGTCTTTGAGAAATTGTACTTTAATTTTTATGTAATTACACTTGTTTGACAGCACAAGTCAAAATCATAAACTTACATAGTCAAGTCCTGAGAAGAGAAAAAACCTCGTGGTTTGTCATTATTGCTAAGCAAAAAGCTGATCTTTATCATGGATAGCAGAATAAGGTGCCAGGCTACAGCAGGAGTGTACCATAACCATGCAACCAGTAACTTGTGTGTGGTAAAATTAGCAGTGCTTAGAGAAAATGTCACTCCTTTGGTGTTGTGTGCATCATTTGTGGAAGCCCACGTGGAGATGACTGTGCTCTGACTATTTTGGGGAGATATGTGTGGTTATGCTAAAAATTACTGTGTCCTGAGTGCAGAAGTGACTCTTGCAGTGCTTCTGAAGGGCAAGCTGACATCTCTAGATGAACTGACATGTTTGGAAGCTTTTATGTCAGCTTTTTTCTGGAGGAAACTTTGCTAGGAGAAACTGAAGAACTTTGCTAGGGGAACTTGAGAGCATGCACTAGAGTTACTGGAGTAGGAAAGCAAACTGCACTGGAGTGGATGAAAAATAAATTGAGGAGTCTGAGAAGGGAATTCAAAGATTTAACTCGAGCTTAGTTTCCTTGGGCTCTGTACAATTGATAAAGGGTAAAAGGAAGAGAGGCTCCAGCTGAAAGACAGCTTTAGCTCGGTGACACTGTTAGTTTATTTGTCTACTGCAATGTTTTCTTTCTGTACAAGAGTGAACTCTTCCTGCTGCAGAGGCATAGAATCACTTCCCTCCTGGAGAAGGGGTGTCAGGAGAAGTAGATGGCTTTTGTACTTGCCAAGAGCTGCTTTTTGTGTTTGGAGTCACATGTCAGGCCCCAGAAGCTGCTTGCTCCTTCATTTAGTGAGCAAAGTGTAAGCCTGTCCCTTTTATGAAAATACAGGAGACTTTTTTCCCCTCCCAGAATGTATCAGCTACCTTTTTCCTTGAACCTTGTAACAGAAACCAACTGGGTTTCTGCAGCAGTCTCTACTGCTGCAAATGCTTTTGCTTTGCTTGTCAGCTGTCATAATACTCCTATAGACTGGGCAGATGTGCAGAAGTGAAAAGTCTCCCATGAAGTCTCTGTCCATATCTCAGTTTAGAAGGTGTGGGAGAAAATGGAAACTTTATTCTGTCAGCAGGCAGGTATTTGTAAATCTGCTTAACAAGATGAAGGGTGGAGCACAGAGCTCCCCTAAGGCAGGGTGCCAGGACCCTTGTGTTCCTGAAGAAGAGGGGTCCCTGGAGGATCCTTGGAGAATCTGGAGGAGCAGCCTGTGACTTATTACAGCCACTGTTAATCACAGAATGGTTGAGGTGGGAAGCACCTCTGGAGGTTCAACCCCTGTTAGGGCAGGGCCACCTGGAGCTGGTTGCCCAGGACCATATCACAGAATGGTTTGAGTTGGAAAGGATCTTAGAGCTCATCAGTTCAACCCCCAGGCATGGGCAGGGATGCCACCCACTAACTAGATCAGGTTGCTCAGGACCCATCCAAACTGGCCTCAAACACTTCCAGGGATGGGGCATCGACCACTTCTGGGCAACCTGTTCCAGTGCCTCACCACCCTCTGAGAAAATAATTTCTTACTAATGTTTAATGTAAGTTTTTCCTCTTTTAAATTGAAACCTCCTTGTCCTGTCACTATCTACCTGTGTAAAAGGTTGCTCTTCCTCTTTTACAAGTCACCTTTAGGTACTGGAAGGCCTCAATGAGGCCACCCTGGAGTCCTCGTAAGGCTGAACAACCCCAACTTGCTCAGCCTGTCTTTGTAGGATCTCTCATAGAGATCATCTTTGTGACCTTTCTCTGGATCAGCTCTGCCAGGTCAGTGCCCCTTCTTTGCTGAGAACTTAAGAGCTGGGTGCTGTGCTTTAGGTGGTGTATCACAAGGGCAGTGTAGAGGGGGAGAAATCACCTCCTTTGGCCTGCTGGTCACTCTGCTTTCAATACAGCCCAGGATGTGTTTGGCTGTCTGGGCTGGAAGCTCACACTGGTGGCTCATGTCTGGCTTTTTATCCACCCAAGTCCTTCTGTGCAGGGCTGCTCTCAAGGACTTCTCCCAGCCTGTACTCATATCTAGGATTGTCCTGACTCAGGTGCAGCACCTTGCACTTGGACCTTTTGAACTTGATGAGGTTCTCATGGGCCCACTTCTTGAGTTTCTCCAGGTCCTTCTGGACGGTACCTTGTCCTTCTGTTGTGTCATCTCCACAGCTCAGCTTTGTCATCTACAAACTTACTGAACATGCCGTTGATGCCACTATCTGTGTCATCGATACTATCAATAAAGATAATAAAGACTACTGGTCCTTGATATCCATGTCCACCTTGATGACCATGTCCAGATGGCTTTTGAATATCTTCAAGAATGGATTTTGTGAAGTACTTACCCTAAACCCTTGTGCTTGCATCAAACTGTGTTCATGTGAAGCTGCTTGGTTGCTTCTGTACTTCTGCCCTTGATAGTAAATGCTGGAATTTCTATGCTACACCAAATTCAGGCATGAACTTGGTAATTATATGGTGAGAGCTACTGTATACCACAAGCAATGAAGATTTTGTTGGTATTATTAAGGTGCTGCTAAGACTAGAGAGACTGCTTTTTTATTTTTAGATATCACAGTATGTAATTCAGCTTATTGTGTAATTTGCTTTGTTCTTAAAACCTCTGTGTCAGTGTCATGGTGGGACCTGGTAACACAGAGTAGGGATGCTGGGCTTTTCTGGAGCTGCTTTTCAGAAATGGAGGCTCTGGCATGCTGTGTTAAAAGAGGGAAGTTTGCTTTAAGAGTGCAGGAAAGCAGTCTTCTGAGGGAAGCTGGGAGTCACTCCAGAGTCACTCAAGTAAAACTTTAAATTAGATTGAGAGGTTGCATACTGAAACTTTGTTTAAAACCATTTCTACACTGCAGTCTTCCTAGTCTTTTCTAACTGACATCTAGCTGCAGCTCAGCACTGTTTCTTCACATTTTTAACAGGGACAGTCTCTTTCCTGAGGGATTGGATTCTAAAGAGAATGGCAGCATAACTGGGATAAGCAGCTGAAGTGAAATAACTAAATACATTCCTTTAAAATTTATCTGACAGTGTTTTGACTCTGTTAATCTCTCTTGGAAGTGTTCCTCCGTGTTTCCAGGGCTTGATCTGACTTCTCCAAAGTCAATGCAAACTCTGATCATTGTTTCTGAGATGCTACTCTGTCCTTTGGCCTGGACCTTTTCCATAGATCAGAAAGGTTTTCACCTGTTACTGATGGAGCTGAATGTGACTGCTTTGAGCACTGTTTAAGACACACAACTTTGTAATAAATATGGGATTTCTGCCTAATCTTCTTAACACTGAAACACTTATAAGGTAGTAGAGAATGGGTGCAAATATAGAGAATTTTGTCTGACATGAATGGGTTAAATATTTTACTGTAGTATCAGCTTGTCTAGTTGCAGAATATCCTGGAGTGTGGATCTACTCCCTCACAAGAGCTCAGGAAATTAGTCTGAGTTTATAATTGGATTGCGAGGAGAGACGAGAACTGCTGCCTTTGCCAAGACATGCGTCAGCTGTCTGAAATACTGTGGGCTGAGACTTTGGTTTAAGAGAAGAGCAATACTGGCAACTCCGTGATCCCTACTTGTAACACTTGGAAGTGTTTGTGTTGCAGGGAGATACATCTTCTAAGAGGTGGTGGTGGTTTTTTGTTTGTTTTAATAAGAGTAAGTGAAGGCAGCACTTAGGCTAAAGAAAATGCTGGAGAAGATATTTCTGTACAAAGAACCGTACTGAATGATGTAGTTGTATCAGGCAGAGCTTGTCCAGAGAAAGCATGTGGGGGAGGCTGAAGTACTGAGATTAATATCATGGTGTTGAGTTGTACCCTGCTAGAAGACAGCAGATACTTAACCCCTTAAGCCACATTCTGCTGACCATTTCTAATGGGGCTGCAGAAGCCTGTGCTTGTACTGTTCAGGAATTGCTGTGGCTGTGCAGCTCCATTCATGTCATGCACAAATCTCAGGGGACTGAAAGAAGTGGCTGCTGTTAAAGGAAGGGGAGAGAGCACAGTGTGGAAATAGGAACACTGATGTACAAATTTCAGGCTTGTTTACTCTTTGGGCTTCTGTCCTTTTGCTTCAGAGCATCTTTTTCTCTTAATGCCATTTTAAGGCTTTAGATCAGGTGCTGAAAGGCTTTACTTGTCTGTAGACTGGTAAGACTTTGAAGTTCAAATTGATGCTACAGAATCTAGATTGGCTTAAGATGTTTAAGTAGCTTTATGGCTCTTAAAATGGCTTATGCCATATAAAACTCTGTTGGAGTGGGGAGAGGAGCCTGACTATTGCTGCCTGATTGGGATCTACCTGGGAAAGATGGAGGTGGTGGAAGACCACCTGGCTGGAAGTCTTTGCCCCAGACACGCTTACTGGAGGGCCTCTTACCAATCTTGCCTCTTAGCAGACTGCAGAAGTTTAAATTCAAGTATAGGCTGAGAAGGCAACTGAATCTTACCAGGCAACCTTGCAATAAGAGACTGAATCTTTTTGCTATGCCCCCAAAGAGCAAGTGCTTCTTGCATCTCTTCCCCCTCTTTGTCAACAAAGTCTTTCCATCATTTTCCCCCATTTTCTTTTGCTTGCTTGCTTGCTTAAGTGCTGGAGTCATGATAGCCTTGCCAAAAGTATGAGCTGTGGTGCACAAGTTTGGCAGCTCAGGACACAAACACAGGATGTTCAGTGTGGTGAAGGTGCCTGTGCAACAGCAGAACTCAGAGTAGATCTTGTGGATTGGTTATTTGGATAGCTTTGTCCAAAATATTGTTTAGATCATGTTTTAGGGTAGCTTCTGCATTCCTCCAGTCCTGAGGCATGAGTAGTAGCCTTTCCTGAGTTTAACTGTTTGTATTAAACACTACTGAATACATAGCTCAATTTCTTCAAAGCACAGAGGTGTTACTCATTCGTCAGGGTTTGGTTTCTGAGGGATATAATGTTTCTATATATAAACAAACTATTGTTCTGCTAGACCTGTATGTGGGAAAAGCAGCTTCTCCACAAGGCTACCATAACATCCTATCCTCTCTTAACTGCCATCAAGGTAGAAGTGCTTCAATACTAGATTGCATTGCTTAAATTATTGCTAGAACCTTGGGTTAAGGTGGAAGCTGCAGACCTGGGTAGCAGGTGCTAGCTGAAGAAAGAACCATGCCTGAGACTAAGCAGGCAAATATGTGGTGAAAAGTGTTTGCTCAAACTTAACAGCTTTTCTAGCTGTGGAGGGAGTTCCCTTCCTTATGATTCATGAGGTGTACAATCTGTACTGACTGTTAATGCTAAATAGTTACCCGGGAAAGCTTTAAGTACACTCTGTAATCTTAACAGAGGAGATTACAACATGGTTAATGGTAGGAATTGTGATGGTGATGTTTTGCTGAAGCTTGCCAGCCTTCCTGAGACACTTTTTGACATTCAGTTGAACATGGCAGTGATTGGTTCAAGCATCCTTGACAGGAGATACCTACCTTTGTGCCAGTCTCTCAGACACCAGCTTCTAAAATGGCATAGATGACTTAAGTACTAACCTCTTAGTTATCCTGAGGTGTTAAGGGCAAATGAGTGCTTGTTCTGGAAGGGCAAAATCTTCGGTTTTAATCTCTTGCATAGGAAGTAAAACCTCACTACTACTTGGCTCTGGAACAGCTCCTTCCTTAGGCTTCAAGATCTCTGCAGGTACTGCCTTGCAGCTAGTATCTGCAGTAACAACCAAGGTACACAGTAAAACCGAATTTGCAATGCAGGGGAAAGAACAGACATACTAGATGATGCATGGTTAATTACTCTAAGACATGTAACAGAAGCCTAAACTTAAGCTTCAGCTCTGAAATGTGTGTCTTGCCCTGGGAAGGCAGCATCCATCTATTAGGGTATGGCTCTACAGCTTCAGTTCCAGCTCCAGCCAACTGCATGTGCTTTGAATTACTGTGAAGGAGAGAAAGCCCATCCTGCAGGATATTTTGGTCATGGGAGGGCACTTTAGAAAGGCCTCATAATGTGCCTGTTTCCATAATGTACAGAAATCTTGATTGCTGTGACTGTCAAGAGCTGCTAAAGTGATCAGAAAGCTTCACACTGCAGAGAAAAACCTTGCTTTTTGGTTCTTTGCAGCTGCTGTTTGTCATCCCCATTCTGCTTCGTTTCTTTAGGCCATCACTTGAGTTTGGAAAATCCCTTGGAGGGAGATTCATTCCTCTTCCAAATGCACCACAGTGAGCAGAACCTATGTTCATTAGACTGGCTTTAGGCAGTATGGGGGAGTGCTGCCTTGCTCTGCCCTCAATCCCTGGATGTGCTAAGGAACTACTGGGGAAGAAGCAGATAAAATGGTTATGGCTGGCAGGTCATCTCTTAAAACTAGAGATTCTCTTCCCTGAAGTGGATGAGTTAGGAATGCAGCCTAGAAGTTGTCCTACAGCAGATTTGGAAGGGTGGACTGCAGTCCTTTCTCTTCACAAAGGGACTGACTTGTACTTCAGTTTGAAGACCATCAAATTTCCCTAAGTGGTGAGGAAGAAGCTTGTTCAGCAAAACAGCTTCCTTCATCACCAGGTAGGATTTGTACCTGAGAAAAGTGAGGAGCAACACTCCTGTAAACTCCAGAAGGTAAGAGAGCAGGAGGCTGATGTGTTAAGGTGTTTGGTAGGTGCTATAGCAACCCATTTGTATGGCCACTATAATTGAGATTAAAACTCTAGCAGATAAGAGAGGAGGAAACCAATGTCTTTGGTAGGTGCTGTAGCAGCCCATCTGTATGGCCACTGTAATTGAGCAAAGAGAGGAACTTGAAGTAAGGAACACTTCCATGGTTTCCATCTCTTGGCAATGACCATAGAACAGTAATATTTATGTAATATTTCTGAAAACTACAGATTGTCTTGGGTGACTTCTGGGCTTGTGCTCAGGCTATGCATAAGGAAGAACAAAAGCAGAATTCAGCCTCTCAGGTGGAGGCTCAGATATTTAATTCAGCAAATCTTCCCTGTAAACTAATATGTATGTTCCAGCAGTGGGCCACATCCTGTATGTGACTCTGACTACATTGAAGAAGTGTTGAGTTTGGCCCATGCATATTTCTGTCAGTAGGGGTGACAAGCCAGGTCGGTGATTGAGACTGGCAATCCAGATGTCTCTAGGGACATGAAACTGACTTTTGCACTATAGGGATATAGGAAGAGTACCACCTTTTTTTTTTTTTGAATGGTTGGTAATGAGTAAATCTGAATGTAGGGAATTTCCTGTAAAAACAAGAATGTAATGTTTGCTCCAGGAAATGCCTAGGAAATGGTATTATTGATTGTTAGCAGGGATCAACAGATTTTCATAAGGGGTTCTTTTTCCTATAACAGCTACTTGCAGTTGTAGCCAGCTAGCCCTGTCCAGTGTTAAACTGAATGATTATCTAGGTTAGGAAAAAGTCCTAGGGTGTAGCCTCCCCGTCTCTCTGTGTTGGGAGAGTGATGGTAGAAAACACCCAGCTCTTGGTGAGCCACATCTGATAACTTGACATTTTGCCTAACCCAGTTAGCACAACTACTGCCTGAGCCTTTTGCACAGAAGGCAGCTCCTGACTGCTCAGTTATACAAGGGAAAGCTGTGAAGCACAATCTGTAGCTGTTCATATTAACAAAGTTGGTTAATAGAGTATATTATTACTGTAGCTGGGTTATAGTTCCCTGCAGCCTCTGGATGCTTTAACTACAATCTGTGACCAAAGCTTTGACCTTTGCCAGGTGAACTTTGCAGTATTTCTGGCAGATGTCATAGCCACGTGTCAGAAATGCAGAGGGGCATTCTCTTCTCTTCTTTTCAGTGCGTTTAGAAAATAGCAGAGACTTGTGTTTCAGTTTCCAGCACTCTCATTGTTATGAGGCTGCAGGTACTCCGCACCAGAAGTGAATGTAGGTCTTTAGCCTAAAGGAGCTGCTTTTTAATTAGCTGGAAGGTCTGTTCCTGTGGCAACTGGCTGACTGCAGTGAACTGACTGCGAAGTTAAAATTCCAGAAGGGGTGTGCTTTCTTCTCATATGCCGAGGGATTACTTTGCTTGGACTTGACTTCGGTATGCTGCAAGGCTCCTTCACTTCTTTGGAATAATGCCTGGTCACTCTGTCCTTACTGTGCAGGAAAAGATTAACTTCCACTTGATTATGCTCCTCTGTGTGCAGGCTGCAGTGAGGATCCCAGGTGAAGGTATGGGGTTTGGGAGGAAATTGTTGCTCAGCTGTACAGGTGATCTACATTGCTAGTAAGCTTGTGTTTTCAGTGAAAGAAGATGACCTTGAAATAAAAAAAAATGTAGTGAAGTGCTGCAAAACTGTGCAGGCTGCCTCTTTTGGGTAAGAAGCCTTTCTGCTTCCCAGAGTTGAATCTTAAAGGCCTGGCATGAAGTCAGATGGCTTATGTAAGTTGATTTTTCTTTATGGTGTATGTGTCGAAACATAAATACATTTCAGGCGATGCATTACTGCTGTTACTGGCTGCTCTAAACAATGCTGGTTGAAGTACCAAGGACATAGGACAGTGTACTCCATAAATATTTAACAACCCCCTCCCCCAAACAAAACCACCTCAGACCCAGATATGTTTAGCATCGTGAGCAAAAATCATAATGCACATTAGAATGTTCATCAATAAACCTAGGTGGTGTTAATAGCCCAGCCTTCAGAGAGGAGTGCTGCTCTCTCCTATTCTGAACTTGCACAATGGTGTGATACCTGGGCAACAGAGACTGGGTTCTCACTAGTGGTTATTACACTGGTGGAAGCAGCTGGAGAAATGCACGCACAATTTTCCATTAATCAGAGGAAAAAGTCCAACACAGATGGCATATAGGGTAGATTATGGCTGGTAATCCTTTTGTGTCCTAGAAGATTAAGGATATCCTGGTGTAGCTGCAGTCAGCTGACCTTTTTATATTTAAATGATTGAACATAGTTGATGCAGTTCTGCAGAGGACCAAGGCTCTTCCAGAAGCCATGAGTGGTGCACTGTGAATGTTTGTTGAAGGAACGGTCTGTTAAAGTCCAGCCTCAGTTATAAATTCACAGGAACTTTGTGCCATGTAAACAGCAGCAGCTACAGGATGGCTAAGAAATCACTTGCTAGATGGCTCTATCATATATAGCAGAGCTGAATTCTCTGAGGGGGCACAGCGAGTGTCATGTGGAGAAATGGAAGGTTTCTGAATCCTGCTGTCTGGGTCACCCCAGAAAGCGAAGATGAACGTTTCAGTGGAAGAAGACGATGGCTGCACGCACTGAACTGTCTGGCATGGATCTGTATGAGGATTACAAGTCGCCCTTCGATTTCAATGCTGGAGTGAACAGAAATTATCTGTACTTGTCGCCTGGCATAAACCTTTCTCCACCTGGATCACCTACACTGGCAAAGTCTGGTAACTTCCTTCTCTTCCTTCCATAAAATCTCTACGTGAAATGCTTAGCAATTAATACCTGTAAAACTTCTCAAATAAAAAAATCTATAAAAGTTGGCCTGCTATTAATTCTGGTAGCTTCAGCGTGTCATGTAGGTAATATCTCATGTGTTATACATTTACCAGCTTTACATTGTTTGTTATTTATTCAGTAAAAAGGCAGTTTGAGGGAAAATGAAGTGGCAAGAACAATTAGGAGCAAAACTTCTGCAAGACTAGAATAATGTGCCTAGTTTGACTATTAGATTTTTTTTTTTTTTTGGGAGGAGGTAGAAATTGTATTTTTAGTAGGACTTCAGAGCTCTGGATAGTCCAAAATCTGCTTTTGCCTTAATACTGAAAATCGCATTGATTAACAAAAATGCCCTCTAAAACCTTTACTCCATTCCACCTAGCATTTAAAATGCTGCAAACCTTCCACCTGCAGATACAAACTGCACTGGGGCTGCCCTGTGCTGTGCTGCAGTGCTTAACCCTATGAGTTTCTTGCTGGTAGCCTGTTGTACAAAACACCTATAGCTGTGCCTCCCAACACATCCTAGTCTGGTTTTACTGTCGTCATTCCTTTCCATTCCTTGCTGCCAGATGTAATCTTCCAAAGTGATTTTAAATATAGAAAGCTTAGACCTACTTCTGGTGTGGCAAAACAAAGTTACACAGGTGTTAGCTTTTTTTCATGGGCTTGTTAATTAAAATTTTAAAGAAACATGCATCCCTTGGGGAACCTCTGTGTGAACTGTAACAACCCTCTCAGTGAACTTGATGAGCCAGGGACTATTGTGAAACTGTGGTCAACATTCACTTCTGCAATTACTGCATCTCCCAGCTCTTCTAAAGGAGAGGGGAAGCAGCTCTCTGTGTCAGGTGATGCTGCATCACCATTACCACCAGCCTTTTCTGGGCTTTATTTTCTTTTTCATTCTCTTTGAATGAATATCTAATTGGCATTTCGGAGAAGCCCAACAATTTTCTCCCCCAGGTTGAAGAAATATGTCTCACTTTGGCTTCTTCACTGAGACAATGGGAAGCACTTAAATCTGATCTTTCTTATATACTGCAGAATAAATACGCTCTGTAGTACTGTATGTTACTTAAATGTTAGAGTGGTCTTGTAACTTTGCAACAGCTTGTTCTCCTGAGTTATAACAAGCACGTTTTTTCTTTAGCCTTGCCAACTGTATAGTGAGAACCACAGTGCTCATTCTGAGTGTTGCATGCAGAACATGTCGGTGTAAAAAAGGCTTTGTGGAGGTTAACCTGCCCCCACCCCAAGGCTGCTCATCCAAAATGAAAAGTACTTTTTAAAACTGCTCCTGTTTGCTGCTGGTCTCTGCATTCAGGCTGGGGAGGTAGGGACTTCTGGTCAAAACAGAGCATGAACTTGGTTTGAAACTGGCCAAAGCAAACCCTAAATCTGAAAAACTGAGTGTTAATCAAATTATTCTAATGCTTTGCCTACCCTGGCAGAATAATAGGGACTTAAATGCCATTTCCCTGAATGTGATCCATGGAGTCCTAATCAACTAACTTGCTCATGTCTTTATTTGGTTCATTTAAGTAGATCTAATAAACTGCTGGGAAAACATGTTAGTTTTAGAAATACAGACGTAAAAACTGACCTTAAAGCTAGGTAAGTTTTCTCAATACTAGCAAGTCTTTATGATTTTTCCCCCAAACAGATTTTTTATTCTGTTTGAGAGACATGAAATGTTCAGTTAAACTTAGTTATAACAGAATACCAAATGACTGAATTTTAAGTCCTTCACAACTCTAATGATGCAAGAGAACTAACATAATGAAAGGTAACAAGTTGAAAGCTGTGATAATAATTTTACATAGCAATATAAAATAATAATAGCAACAGTTCTGTTGGCAAAAAAAGACCACAAGTGAGAAATGCTGTCTTAGTAGTAGTTTGAGCCAAAGCATTTCCATCTGTTGGCTGACTGCTGATTTCCTGGTTTCTTGCCCCACGCCCCATAGAAAGGTCTGAGGTGGGCTGTGCACATTTCCTTATGAAGTTTTTTCAAAGCCAGAGTCTTACTAGCTGTCAGACCTTGTTTATGGGATGCATTTGGATTATAGCCACACCATTGTGGAGGTCTGTGTGTTGTTAGCTGTGTAGAGAACTGCTCCTTGGTCAAACAGCCCAGTACAGCCTTGCCCATAGCATGGATGAACCCTGTGTCCTGCAGGTATTGAACTGAGGAATGGGAGCAAAGGGAACAGAGAGGTGAACAGTGACAGGAGAGAGAGCAGAGGTGCCAGAATGAAGATTGATGGGAAGGTGTTAGCATACTTCATGAGGAGCTCAAAAAAGTAATAAAAGGTGGGGTGGGCTCAGAAGGCAAGAAGAGGAAGGCATGGTCAGTTGTGCAGGGTGAGGTATGGAAGACTCTGAGTAGCAGTGATTTCTTGTTTCCCAAAAAACTCCAGGAATGTGAAGGGGAGGAGAGATCATTCCCTTGCTTCTTAGCATTGTGCCTTAAATTCCATTTGGTAGGCAAGAAGCAGAACAGTCTTAAAAAATGAACTTTCCAAAGAAAAGCTACATTCCCCAAACAGAAGCTGTTGCTGCAGGAGACAATCTGGCATGTTTTCTTACTGGTGGATTCACTTGATCTATTTTTGGTGATATAATCCAGATGACTCCTCATAATCAGATTGAACAGATTTTCAGCTGGTTGTGCTAATGCTCTTGGAGTCAATGTGGTTTTGGTACTTGCAAACTTTCTGAAATGGCTTTGTGATGGCAAGCAAGTGGTCCCTGAAGGGCTGCAGGTGAGAGCAAGGTCAGGAGTCTTAGTAGAACATACTAATAGGATGTAGGGTGTTGAGGAAGCATGCAGTTCAAATTGTTTTCCTTCAAGGTAGGTTTATGTAATTAATAGGTTAAATAGCAATTTGACAAAAGGATGTGGCATTTCTAACTGGTAAGGAAATATGTTGATGTATAAAAAAAAGGTTATCTGATTGTGAGACATAACCTTTTGTTTTAGGTGCTGTAGTGCTATGTTTTGGTTTGGGCATTAGACTTTGAAGTTCTTACTGCCCTAGATTTCTAACAGAAAATAGTGTATTGGGAAACCCACAGGACCTACAGTATGTTTGTGTAGAAGGAAAACGTGGCACAGATCTCACGAATAAATGCAGAATGAGGTTTAATTTTCTTCCTGTAGGCTTCCTTCTCAGTGCACTTGGTGATAAAAGCATTCACAAAAGTTCTGTCTGTGTAGCAGTGTGCTTCTAGAGGGCAAGTGTTCTGGACACAAATACAGGCAGACAACATACTGTTTTGGAAAGAATTTGAGGAATTGAGTTTTACCTGAGTTCAGTAATTTGATCAAGGACAAATTTTCTTATTTTTTTCAGCTTGGCAGCTGCTAGAAGCATGTTTCATAGAATGCCTACAATTAATTACAGACTCACAGAATCTTTTTTTCCCCTGATTTTTCAGTTGATTGTGATGTAGCTGCTTGATATGAAACCTCACAGCAAAATCATAGTGGTGATTAATGAGGTTTTGATTCCCACGTGAAAGGGTAGTATGGAGTGCAATCAGAAGCTGCTGAAATGAGAATGGAATTTTATTGGTTAGATGGTTAATTTCTATAGTGATTAATAGGAAGTGTTCCTTAATGCGTCTTCAACTTAGATGAATGATATATTTTTGTACATATACACACATATATATGTATACATACACACACTTTTCCTTGCTCCTTATTAACAAACAATCCTGATTTCTTTCTTCTTGTATTTTAAGATTTTTATTTAGCTTTTTTTAATTATCTGTAAGGCTGTTTTACTTCTTGAATAGAAACTTAGTTCTGGGAATGCACAACCATTCCCGCATGCAGTCTCCCTGCAGACTGGTCTCTCTGCAATTAGAACAGAGTTCATTGATTTTGGCAAACTTTAAGTGTCACCTACTAAGACTCAAAATGGGAAAGCTTTTGCTGGAAATTTTGTTGCATAAAAGGTGTTTAAAATGGTCTTACTGCAAGCACTAAGGACTAAGAAAAAATGAATCATTAAAGTTATTGCATCATAGTAATACAAATAATATCATCCTCCTTCCTTTCCCTGAAGCTGTGAAAGAAAAAGTTGAGGAAGACCATAGGGATGTTTGTGCTTTATGTAGGAATTTGGCAGTGTTTTTGTTTCTGGATTTTGAAGGAGAAGAGGCAGCAGTTTGAGTGGATGCACATCCTTATCAGTCCCTTGTCAGTACTCCTCTGCTTTGAAGCAACAGCCTTTTGTTCCTGAGCCCTGTCTCTGGGCTTCCCTCTGCTTTACAGTCCAGGTGCAAACCAGCAGCTTAATTCTAGTTCCATGATATCTGGAACCTTCTAGACACAGTGCTACCAGTTAATAGGGACAGAGAGGTCAAGCAGGTTACAGAGGAAGAGTTGATACTTGCAGTGCAGTAGTTTTCTCCACTGTTGTTAACCTTGTTTGTGGCTGCACCCAGAGTGCTCAGAATGGACACTTATAAATCTGATCCAGAGAGCAGTAAGGGAGGGAGCCTGTACATTGGCCTTGAGCATCTCCAGCACTTCCAGAGTTTCTGTGCCAGATGAATGAGACACCAGAGTGCACGCAGACTCCTGGGCAGGGTTGTGTAGGGAACATTGATCGGGATGTAGTGCTGTGCACCTTGGTTTCTCTCACAGAGTAGTGGGATGTGGTGTTCTCAACAGCTTTCCAGTCTCCTATAGCAGCAGTTGCCATTATATTGAGTTTTAATACAGCTTGGTAGAATGAAATGTAAAATGCCTTTTTTTATATAGAATGAATTATAAAATGCCAGTTTTTCATCCTGTAGTTGGGGAGCACGACTTTGGTGTCCTCTCATCAGTTTTTTTTTGTGCACTGGCACAAAAGAGCTGTGTCCTAATGTTAGCTGCTGTTTGGCAGACTTGACTTGTAATAATCTGACTTCTAATGCTTTATTCATCTCAAGGGCTGCTGAGGAGTGATTCTATACCTGAGGTTGGAGAGGATGCTGCTGCTACAATCAGTATGGCAGAAACACTCTCAGAAGAAGAATGGGATGAGCTAAGGAAAGAGCTTGCCAAGGTAATTCTTTTGCAAATAGCTCTTAAACTTGTTTTGATAATGAAAATCTGGGATAATGTTATCTTTGAACATACAGTTAATGCTTTGCCTAGTTATTCTGTAAGTGTTTGGCACTCCTGTGTATCGCACAGATAGGAAGGAAAGGTGTCAAGGAGAAAAGAACAGCCAGTTCTAGTGATGGGGAATTAAGCTAGAAGTGCTGAATGTACAGATTTTAAACTAAGATACTTGAATACCTAACCCTTTTTTTTCCTCAAGTGAGAAAGTGGTAAATCAGCAAAGAGAACATGGTTGGAAGCCAAAACCCAAGTATTGTCTCAACTGGTGTGGCATAGCTAAAGCTGTTTCTTTCATAAAGAATGCTTTGTAGTAGTATCTGTGTAGGCACTGTATTGCTAATGTCTAACCATTTTTAAGAGTGAGTAAAAGTAGCATTCTCTGAAGGACAGAGGCAAATATTCAAGGCTGATACATGCCAAAGTCAAGCTTTATTAAGCAGCCAGTCTTTTTTCTTCAGTAGCTCTGTGGGACTTCAGGACCCTTATGAAAGACACGAACTTAAGCCTAAGGTTGGCAAACAAAGGTTAGCTTTAAATTAGGCATATTTAATACATTCTTGTATTTAACAGTCGTGAGTATCATTTCATGGCAAAGATAGTGAGGGTGGGCTGGTCCTGCTAGGATATGTCATGCTGGATTTCAGACAGATATCCAAAAGAGAGGTGCATTGAAGATACTATAAGGAGTACAGTAAGGAACTGTACTCCTGTAAGGAGCTTAAATGAGTGGGCAGCCTGATACTCTAAAGTAGGGTGATCTTGCCTGGATCAGGAGGTAGGATTGGAGGTATGCCCTTGTCTTTATACACATGGCCTTAGTGCCTCTGTCACTTCTATAAAGCTCACAGAATGGCATTGTAGAACTGTGCTGACATCTCTGGTCATGTTTCCAGGAGAGGCTTGAGTGACCATCTGAGTAATATACAAACAATATAGTTTTCGAGTTACAGAGCAGGTGCTGTGTGTTGTGTGTTTGTGTGGGTTTTGACTGCTCAGTCTGCCACCATTTCCACACCTGCTCTGGGGAAGGCACTCCCATGGCTGGATCCAATCTACAGGTGCTGGCTTAAGCCACAAAAGGACCTTTCTGTTGAAGCAAGGAGACAAAATTTGTGTATGGATCAGACATGCTCTGAGCTTCCTGATACTGATCACACATGGGTATATCTTCTGACGTGGAAGTAAAATACAGGCTTGGCAATTGTCCTGGGTTTGACTAATCTTCAATCTTTACATATCATAGGTAATAATTTCTAACTATGCAGTCTTTTAGTTACCAACTTCCTTGTACATATTCCAGTAACAAAGCTAGCTACAGATAGATTACTTTCTCAGTAGGTCTTGTAGTCTCTGTTGGATTTCCCTTTTAGTGTTTAGGAATGACTGTGAGGCAATGTTAAAAATCCCTGTTAGCCCTCTCATTACTGATGTCTAGTAGATGCTTTAAAGAAATACATAGTTAAAGGGTTGGGTATATTCCTTGTTAACTGTTAACCACTTGTTAACAACTCTCGTGCCACAGGTGGAAGAGGAAATCCAGACACTCTCACAAGTGCTAGCTGCCAAAGAGAAGCATCTAGCAGAAATCAAGAGAAAGCTGGGAATTAACTCGCTGCAGGAACTAAAGCAGAACATTACCAAAAGCTGGCAAGATGTTACATCAACCACAGCGTATGTACCAGCTCATTATGATCGTTTGGGCTGTTGAAGTGAAAACTGTTAAGATCTTGTGTCATGTCTAAACACTCAGTTCTTGTGAAATGAGTATAAATAACACAAAGTTAAATTGTATTAAAACTTCTCTTGGTAAATCAACATAGACTTTTTAAAGAGAGTAACACAGGAAGCTGTATTTCATGTGAAAGAAGAGTGATTAACCAAAATATGGGCTACTCTAACACACTTCTGTCTGATAGATCTGAGATACCAAGGTATCCTAAGTCCAACAGAATACCGTTCTTTGCCCTGAAAAATTCTTGTAAACTGAGCCCATATGGGGAGAGTATGAAGTCACAGTTACTGTTTTTGCCAAACACAAGTATTAGCTTAGGGTTTGGAGCAAGCTGCCTTCTGCAATTAATGACCACAGAATGTCACAAGATGTACCTCAAACTTCTTATGGTGAATTTTATTGACAGAACTGTGTGGTACAAGAATTTCAACACTTGGCACAAAAAAATAGACCTTTTTCAGTGCGTGTGCGCATAGTTTTGTTTTCTTTTGTGTTTTTTTGAGTTTTTTCTGTTGTTGCTGTTGATTGAGGCATTTTCTGTGTGAGTTTATTTTGTATTTTAATAAATGCTACAATAGCAGATAGCATCTGTTCTAGGGGTGGGGTAGTAGGTACGTGTTGGTGAACTGCAAGTGGTCAGAGGTGGCAGAGATATGCTGTAGCCAGAAGGGACTGCAAAGGCTCAAAATAATGTCTTAAGCAGGTTTTCTATTTGACCCCAAAGCTGAAGTGTACCTTTGCATTTCATACAAATAGACACACACTAAAAGTTTCCTTATGTGTTTTCTTAAAATAACTAAAAACTAAATTTTTTTTTGAACACAGATACAAGAGAACATCAGAAACCCTGTCTCAGGCTGGTCAGAAGGCTTCTGCTGCTTTTTCTTCTGTTGGTTCAGTCATAACCAAGAAATTTGAAGATGTCAGGTAGATTTCTTTACCTTTTCCCAAGTAATTGCGTTGTTTATTTAAGTGTGTGATCACTGCAATAAATTTATGCTGTTAACATACCTAGTGCTTCTAAAAGCTAATCTATCAAGAGCCTTCAGCAACTGTTTTAGGGGAGGTAAGAGACTTGGTGCAGAATCTGTGTCTATGTCCTCACTGATGCTGAGGAGTTCTGTGGTGTGTGTTTTATGTAGGCAAGAGAAGCACTGTGTGCTGCCACCTCCACTGCTGCTCTTACTTTTCTGGTGTGATTGCAGGTGGCACTGTCTGCCTGCCTCTCTGGGATACACATAGCAATATCATTTCTGCTCTCTTTCTCAGCTTGTGGAATATTATATTTAAACAACTCATATCTTTAACTGTTTGTGTTTTGTTGTTTGGCTCTTTTTTTGTCGTTGTTGTTGGTTTTGGTTTTTGTTTGCATTTTTAGGTGTGGTTTTTGTTGTGGTTTGTTTTTTGTTTTTTTGTTTTGTTTTGTGTGTCTATTCCTTCCTTCCAGGTGTGTTTTATTTCTTTATAAGCTGTTCTGCCTCATAGAAGTGGCTTGATTTTATTACATTTTTAAGAGACTATTGGCACTTGTTAATTCTTAACTATTGTTGACATGCAACAGATTTTTACTTTGTGCCAAATGACCCAGCCCTTCATACACATTAGTTAAGTGCCAGTCATTTTTAGAACTATTTTGATCTCCTTGCAAAAATCCTGCTGGATGCAATGCAATCAGATACTTAGCTTACCATTCCTTGATTATATAATTCTTACTACTGGAACCTATACAATTATTCATCTCCACAGGTAATTTGTTGTTGTTAAACTTATTTTTCAGTTATTGGGCAAATAAAAATTCACACACTCGCAGAATGTTGCTGCTTTGACAGCAGTGTAATAAAATCAGCCATTTTAAAGTGCTGCCATTAACTTCTTGCTTTTTGAAGTCTAGTGAGAAAACACTTTGAGTACAGCTCCACAGTTACATATTTTTCTTCAGATTTATCAGAACTTCCTTTCTCTCTTTAATGCTTACTCTGGCATTGTGCAGACTACAGGCATTTTCACATTCCTTTAGGTAAGGTGGGCACAAGAATTGCATCTCAAACTAAGCATGTAGTCAGACTGTCTCCATTAAAGTTTTTGATTTAAGTTTTGTCTGTAAAAGGTAATTTCTTCTTTTTTTCAGTGTTAGTAAGGGTAAAACTGAAGCCCTTTTAATGTCAGGGAAGATGTTTCTTCATGTTTACCTGGTAACTATCTCAGAACATGAAATCTTGAGTATACATAATAATTAGTTAGAAAGAAACCCACTAACATGATTCTGCAAGGTTTTTCATCAAGAGACAGAATAGGGTTTTGAGGTCAATGGCATGCAGGATTCCTCTTTCTTTGTCTGTACAGTGTTTGTGCTGTGGCAGAGTAGAGATTTTCCCCTTTTTGTGTCTAATACAATAGCTGTTTAGCATTGTGATTCTAACTAAATTACTAGAGTCTAAATGTAAAATAGTTTATACATTCTTTGTTCATAGTTTGTCCAGTGAAACAGTTGATTACTTTAGCAGCACCAGAATTTTAGTTCTTTGTCTACATTACCTTTGATCTAAGCAAATACTCAGTGTTTTCAGCAGTTAAAATTCCTGTGTAACAACTTCTGTCCATTGCCTATCAGCCCATCTATGCACACCTGAGTATGACTTAATCTTTTCTGCACTCCCCTCTCTGTAGCTAAAGACAGCGCTAGGATCTCTATAAAGATGTTGGGATTTGCCTCCTAGAGTACTAACTGGGAGCTGTTGTCCCAGGGGAAGAGATTGGCAGAGGCACAGGATGCTATGAGACCCCAGACTCTGAAGTGAGCTTGGTTTGATCAGGTATAAGAATAGCAGCCAGTCTCAAATATATCCTGTTTAGCATCAGTGAGACTGTGGGAACCTGGAAGACTTCTCTGTTCATTTTGGATGCAGAGCTCAGCTGCTCACTTACCAGGAGTCACTTTTCTACCTTAAGGCTGTGGTGTTCCCCAGTTAGTACTGGACTATTGCACTGGACAAAGACAAGCACAGACTCAGAGCTGTCTTCTACTTCAGGAATACCTAAAGAGTGTCCTAATTACTCCAGTTAGTGGCTCTGCAGGTGTTGAGTACTTTGTCAGAAGCCAGGTCTCTGGGAGGGAATGTAACAGTATCAGAGAAGTCTGCACTGTTGGTGTGCTTCTCAGGGAGAATCATGGTGATGGAAATGCAAGGTGTTGTTATAAATTCAGAGGTAGCTGTGTTTAGAAAACAAAATAAGAGTGTGAAGAATTAGTGCTCTTGAAGATCTTAGTTGCACTTGAAACAAAAGATTAAAGATATTTTCCATGAGAGACAGATTCATCTGGAATTCAGCCAGTGAATTCAGGTCTGAGGGTTATATGACTGCTCAAGGGCAAGTCTGAGCTTCAGAAAGGTTTAGATGCCTAAATTCTTTCCAGGAAATGAGAGTTGATGGGCCTGATACTTACTTGAACTAATACTGAATATGCAGGTGCATTTTTGTTCTTGAACTCTTAGATTGGCTTTCTTGTGGCTTCACTTCCCTTGTATTGTTTTGCTTGAGGGACTTCTCAGCTACAGTGGTGTGATTTATTCCACGTTGGACTATTTCTATCTATTCCATGCAGCAAACATCACACACAGGTCTTTATTTGGGCACTGCAAAGTGACTTAATAGGGAGTTGCAAAAGGGAGTGAGGCAGCTGCTGGAGCTGTGATTTTGAAAACTACTGAAATGGAGAGGAAGAGAGGACTGGTAGGGCAATGTCAGTGTATTTTTGCTTCCTTTTTGTATTTGTTTCCTCTGCTCTTTGTTATGATGCAGATGAACACTGTTCCATCTTAGGTTTCTCTTAATACCTTAATATTCTAAATACCTAAATATTCTCTTTATAAGAATTTGTTGAAGTTTTGATGAGCTAACCTTCCTTCTGTAGGCAACACCAGTATTCTGTCCAAAATAGTAGTACCAAGATATAGCTTCTGAGCAGTCATGACTTTGCACTTGGCTCTTTTTGTGCTGCATCCCTATAATGGAGCAAAGTCCATCTTTGCCTTGCTCTGAGATTGCAGAATAACTTTCTTTGCTTGCTTTAGAAGTCTGATCTATGATAATGGATTCCTAAATACCATAACTTACCAGCATTTCAGCTGGAAATTTAACTACAAAGTAACTAGCTACTGTGTATGTTAAGCTGTGTTTTCTAGACTGGGTCTCTGGCATACCTCCTTGTGCCTTTTCCAAATGTGAGGCAATGGAGTGGCTTTAAAAAATTATTGTGTAGAGGATAAGAAAGCTTTAATGCAATACAAAATACATGGAAGACTGGAGAGCAGCTTACTGTGCCTTTTTTAAAATTGTCTTTTTTAAGCTAGGGGTTCACTTTCGAGCAGTGCAAAGAGGGCTTGTCTTTCAAACTGCCCAACTTGATGGCCTAGTTGAGTGAGTGCTTTAGTGTGGCATTCTGTCATTTGGGAAAGAGATACAAGTTCTCTTCCTCATAAAGCTGTTCAAGGCTTAATTGGGCCTCTTTGCATTACCTGAAGAATAGGTGGCTTATGTTAAAAAAATGAATTGCATTTAATTATTTTAGCTTTCTTGCAAAGAGATTATTTTGTGATAAAACTATGTAATATCTTATGCTGTCATTTTGCAAACTGGATACTGAGGGTATACAGAAGTGTATCATCCAGCAGCGAGTAAATTCTTCATGAATACATGAAGTGTTTTTCTATTAAATGATGTCTGAGATTAAACTAAACTTTTGTAGACATCTGTTAAAACACCTGCAATACATTACAGGTTGTTGTTTTTTGGTGTGAGCAGTTTGTAAATATATGTATTTAATCCTCTCTAGCCTTAAACTTCTTGTAGGGAGAAACTTCTTGTAGTTTGAGGGGAATTGGCTGAGCCTTGACTGAAACTAGTTAGTGTTGGTGTAGCTCTGTAATAAAACCTGTCATGTAGCAAGCCCAGAACTTGTGTAATCCACATCACAGTGAAGAATATATATTGCAGTCCAGAAGACAATCAGCTTGTCTGTGATCTGGAAAAGCCTGTGGAAGCCAGATCATCCATAAGAATAAAACACAGGAGAAATGGGGTTGGGGAAATAGATGAAACATAGCTGTGCATTCCTGAAGTGGCAGGAAAGCATCTGGCCTAGTGTATGTGATTCCCAGTATGCTGTAACTACAAATCAACCTATAGTTTTGCATCTGCCTTAAGGGATCCCAACCTTAAGGGAAATGTTTGTGTGTGGTTTTTATTTTCTATCACAGTATTTTACTGATGAGCCCTCATAAAGAATGTCTTAAAGCTTTTTCTGCAATAAACATAGAACATTTTTTCTTCTGTGAATGTATCTTCCATTGATTGTACTGAGATGTTAATTAATAGTTTGGAGGTACATCTTATGAGAGAGAGTTGCTTCCCTTCCCTCCTCTCCTCCCCCAGCAACTGCCTGGAAAATATTCTCTTGAAAGACATCATAAATCTCAGACAAATTTCGACATATAGTTATGAAAAACTCAGATCATCAGTTGTAATAATTCTAAGTTCCTGTTGTGGTATTTGGTAAGAATTATTTAACGTATAAGGCTTGTTTTTATCTGCAGTAAACAGGGGTTTTCTGTATGGAACTAAATTAGATGCCAAGTGGTGTTAAGGCTATTTGGGAGCTACTTCATCTATATCTAATTACCTTCTAGGAGTACTGTGTTTTCTTGCTAGACAAACAGTAAGTGTATAGCAGCACTGGCAGGTTATAGAAATCCTCCATGAATTTCAGAACACAGGACTAGGACTTTATCCTGCTCCCAGCATAAACCTCACCTCTAATACCGACTGATGTGACTGCTTCTGTTGATTGATAAGTAGATAATTTGTATTGATGAGTGTTAAAAACTTATCCTGAATGTAAATGGAAGCCTTCTGGATGTAGAGATATTTTTTTTTCAGTAGGAAGATTAGCTGATTAATAAGACTTTCAAGTGTTTGCTACTTGCTGTAGCCAAAACTGTAAATGCATCATGACTCCTGTTGCTTAAGAAACTTAAGCAGCAGACTGTTGCAGCTAAGCAGAACAAGTACTAACAAGCATGGCACTTGAATCTTTCTAAAAGAGAAAAAGGTTGCTGCAGCTTTTGCTCTGATGTACTTGTGTGTGTGTGTGCATGGCTAAGCAATTTAAGAAAGCAAACTCAAGCAGTTACTAAGACTGTTTAAGACTGCTGTTTACCAAAGACAGTTTACAGAAGTCAGCTTTCTAAGCCAATTTCTTCTCAATGTAATACTTAAACTAACTTTTCGCTTTCTTTTCTCTTAATGCTGGCATTTAGTATACGCTCCATACAACATTCAATTAGTATGCCTATTATGAGGTAATGTATGCATAATCCAGCTGTTTGGTTTATTTATTTTCATGTGTGGAATCAAGTCAGATTGAACTTCAGTCAACTAACATAGTTTTATAAAAAAACAAAACCCCACCCAGCTTTGTAGTGGATTTCCTGTACAAACATTTAGGATAAAATTTGTTTTATTTCTGGTTAATGGAGGTGGTTATCAAACATCTGGAAAGTGACATTTCCCTACTGTTTGGAAAACTATAACAGCTTTTCCTTCTCTGTTGAAGTGTAATGCTACTAAGTGATTCTGAGTTTAAAAGGCAGTATCTTGGCATAGGTTTTTGAAAATGAAAGTGAGTAAAGAAATCCCTGTGGTTTCACAAAAAGTCTCTTGGTGATCTGGGGTGCTTGCCTTTTCTCTCACAGTGCTTGGCAGTGTGTCCCTCTGTCTCCTGAGACTCTGGTTTGATGCATGTGTCACTATGTGCTTTCCCAAGGGAAAGAGTGCGGCTAAGTGTGGGTGACCTACACAAATGCCAAGCAAAGGAAGAAGGGAAGCTGTAGGCTTCTTTTGAAAAACACCCTTGTCTTCAATATTTGTATAATACATTTTTGAGTAATCCTTAGTCCTGGTCCACTGAAGGCAAGCATTTTCCATCCTACATAGAGGCAGAAAAAGCGTACAAAGTATTGCACAAATTTGCACATGGCAGTGACAGCTACTTAGAGCATTAAGCCACTCTTCTGACCCTGATGAATTATACACCAGCCCTCAGTACTGGAAATCCCAAGCTGTCCTGCTTTTTGTATTCAGAACTTATTATTTGTAATTACAGCTGCCTTTGGCACTTAAAGGCAACATGTTAGCAGAAAATGCCACTGTGAACCATGTTTTATTTATTGAACATTTATTGAACAAAGTAAACTGAACTAGTTTTCCTATAAAAAGTGAAAAAACTCTGATGAGCTCTCTTCAGCAATAATGTATTGGGCAAACCAGAGGTGATGACTAAGATTTTGTGAACAAATGCTTTAAGCCAGAAACATGTTTGAAATCAGGGAATAATAAGCTAAACCTAAAACACTTGCTAGTTCTCTCTTCCATGTTGATAGGAAGGATCCTATTGCTGGGCCATGTTTATCACTGGCCAATGTTTAGTGGCCAAAGATGTAAGTGAGCCTGCAATTTGAGTATGTTGGAATTTTAGTTTTGTAGTACTTGGGAGGATCCAGATGTAAACTATTTTTAGGCTATCTTTAAAACAGGGAAAGAGCCCCAAACAAATCTCATGTTACTATTGGGAAAAAGCAAATGTCTGCTTGTTTTGTTTATGTTTATAGGTTTATGTTTATGTTTTGTTATGTTTATAGGTTAACTAGATTCGGTTTTAATTCAGTATTTCCTTTTTTTATTTTCATAGAAACTCTCCTACTTTCAAATCCTTTGAGGAAAAAGTTGAAAACTTGAAGGTAAGAATTTCTAAAACGCCTTGGAGATTGTGCAGCTGTGGATGTGGAGAAAAGAGTCAAGTCGATTCTGGGCAGCCTATTTTTTAGTTACTGGTAAACTGTTGAAGAGATGCTTAGATGGACACCTTTTAAAGTCCTGTGGAAATAGTTTCTCTGCCTAATGATTTGCAAATAAAGGAATGGGCTGCCTGCACCTCATACAAGAGGATACCTTTAGAAGAACTAATAGCCAGGTAACATGCACAAACAGCTAGTATTAGGTATCCAAAATAATTAATACCTAATTCTAGGTATCCAAAATTGTCTAGGCTTTTATTTCATGCCTTTCTAGGGACTAGTATCCTACACAGGAGAATAGCTTGGGATACATCTCTCATTTCTGGCATAAAAGACAAAAGGCCTTTGCACCTTAATTTTAACTTCACTCCCAAAAGCTTGAAGTGCCAGAAACAACCATTAATAAGTTCTCCAGGTAAAAACTCACTTCAAAAACAACTAATCTGTGTAATCAGAACCACGTTTGACTTCTCCTGGGCACACTGGGCTGGATGAGAAGCATGGAAGTGATAGCAAAGGGGAGCTAAGCCTTCCCTTGCAACTAATTGGTAGGAACACCCCTGCAGTCCCAGGGAGTGTATGCTGCAGAGGGA
The DNA here is from genome assembly GCA_013396995.1 of Dicaeum eximium. Taxonomy (NCBI): domain Eukaryota; kingdom Metazoa; phylum Chordata; class Aves; order Passeriformes; family Dicaeidae; genus Dicaeum; species Dicaeum eximium. The sequence goes on from VWZP01005221.1 coordinate 1,825,842, forward strand.
AGTGAAAAGGCAAGCATGTTACATTGAGAAAGTAACATAGTTGCTCTGCTCCTCTGAAGATCTCAGGAACTGCTGTAGAGACTCAAAACTGTCCAAAGTTCTTTATTGAAAAATAAAGTAGCAAGTTTTAACTCTGAATCTCCTAAAGACTTCGTGGCTTGAAGGGCTGCATACCTTATCCATTTGTAACTGGGGATATGTCAGCCTTTGGACTCTGGAATCAGCCCTGGAATAATGGCTGCTTCATGTATCTCAAAGTCAAAGGGAGATTACTGTGTTAATCTGCTGGTGAGTGTATCCTGCCAGATATGTACAGATTTGTTTTGGAAATATTGTGGAGGTCTCCTAGACCTGGAAAAGGTGCTTTGTTGAAGAGAGTTATTAAACTTGTGCAGACATACTGGTTTTGTACAGTTTGTACATGTTTGGCATGCCAAGTAACTACTGTGCTTTGTTGGGGTTCTCTCTGTGTTCTAGACTAAAGTTGGAGGAAGCAAACCTGCTGGGGGAGACTTTGGAGAAGTTCTCAACTCTGCTGCCAATGCCAGTGCCACAGAAACTATTGCAGAACAGACAGAGGAAGAGACCCACTGAGATTTCTGCCTCTGTCCTGCTACCCACTGCCAGATGCTGCAAGGAAAAACCAAGCACACTTGTAACATTCTCTGCGCTCTTTCCACCAGATGTGCTTTTATTTAGCACGTAGTTATTTTACCCGATTAACTGATACCAAGCTTGTTTGTGGGTTCAAAATATTTTTGAAACTAAAATACATTGTTTGGGGTTTTGTGTGGGAAGGGAAATTTCTATGCCTTTCAAGCATTTAAAGGACTTACCTGTAATTTGAAGACAACCTTTAAAATATAGCAATGAAAAAACCTCTTTTGAGAAGTTAATTATATTGTACAGATACTGTGGATACATATTTTCTTTTCAATCTGTAACTACTGCTCAACTTAATCCTTGTGAATCTACTTCTGCTGCCAAACTGAAGCTTGTTACTTCGCTCCCTTGGGATTGTTTCAGTTGAGTGTTGCCTGCAAGGGACACTGGACTAGGAGACTGGACAAGGAAGGAAGGATCACCCCCAGCTAAAGAAAGGACTTCAGTTTCAGCAGGCTTTACACAAATTATAGCAGGATCACACATGAGTAGGAATGTACTGTCTTTTGAGCGTGCTCCTCATACAGCAGGTGTGGATAGGTAACACAGAACATGTAAAACTTACCTATCTCTCTGTGCATTGTCCACCTTGGAAACTTCTGACCAACAGAGATGGATGCAAGATGTCTCATAGTGCTGGTTTGGTTCAGTCACCAGAACATTTTCAGTCTTGTTTTCTGTACAGGATATCACTGTGGTGAGATAACACTCTTCTGAACATTTGACCAGTCACAAATAGATTCATCTTCATTCACATGTGGTGGTGTCACATTCACACTAACAAAGCATGGAATAGAAAAATAAGCCAGAAGTGGTTCTTTTTTAGTCATCAAGAGAATTGCTCATACATCCTAATGTTGTCTCCCTTGTAGGCTGAACCCTGAAAACATGTGCTACACCATCTTACTTCTCTTTTCTGTAGTTAAGGCCTGTACCTCAAGCAGCACCCCTGTTCCTGACCCCAGAAGTCTGTTTTGAGAGGTGCACAGTGTCACCCCTCAGCATAGCTCTCCTAAAAGATGTGTCCTCCTACATCTTGTTTTGTCTGCTGTACTCCTCAAATTCCTTGTGTTTTATGTGTTTGTCACATGGTTAGAACATTTTATCACCGTGCTTAGAACTGGAAACAAGTTTTGCTACATTTGTGCGAAATCCATGAAACTTCAACTGCCACAGGTGTCTGGAGGAAAAAAACTTGGCTCCTGACAACCTTTGCTAGCATGTCAGATGTAGAATGTGTGCTTAATTACAATGTGAGAAGCTTAATAAAAGTCTATGTGAGGAATGTATTGTCCTGTGAACATGGAGGATAATGTAAATAAGTAAGAACATTTTATTTCTAATTGCAACAGTCCTTTAAGTTTGGTTCAAAGCAGTGCTGATACATGCTACTGTACTGCCAGCAATCTCCATGACTGAGCTTGGCACTTCTAGAGAAGACTGAGCCTAGGTTGCCTTCTAGTGGCTTACATGAAATTACAAATCAGAGAATTGTTAGGGTTGTAAGGGACGTCTGGCGTTCATCTAGTCCAAACTCCCTGTCGAGGCAGGTTGTACAGGAATGTGCCCAGGTGCATTTTGAATGTCTCCAGAGTGTGAGAATCCAGGACCTTCTTCAGCAGTTCCAGTGCTCCGCTACTACATAAAATTAAACTGCCCTGGTTACACTGTGAAGTTCAGAAAACAGGATGCCATGTTCCCTCAGCCTCTGACAGCTCCACCTTAACAAAGGAACAGAGAATTGAACGGTACAGAGAGAATGGAGCTCTTCCTCTTTTGGATCAGTACCTTGTAGGGCAGGTTCTTCTGGAACATGATCCTTACTGGATAGATCGTTTATTTATCTAACTGACAAAGAAAAAGGCCATCCTTTTAGTCCAGAGTTGAGATTTCTGTTTTCTGAAGGAATGCTTTTTTTTTTTTTTTTTTTTTAAGGCCACTACCATGTGACCTTAAAAAAAAAAAAAAAAAGGGCAGCGGCCTTTTATTGTAACACATGATTACACTCCAGGAGCTTCTGCTGCATCTTCCTCTGCCCACACCTTCCTTTCCTCGTGTGGAGGTGGCTTTGGGGCTGCTGTGGCTGCTGAAGCTTTCCTTTCAGGGCTGATGTGGTAATCACAGAATCAATTAGGCCGGAAAATACCTCTGAGAGCAGGGAGTCCAACCTGTGACCAAACACCACCTTGTCAGCTGGGCCATGGCACTGAGTGCAGCTCCAAAGGGAATGGCACAAGGTTGTTCACGTTGGGTATTACAGGAAGGTTTTTCATGCAGAGGGTGTTTGGGCACTGGAATAGGCTCCCCAGGGAAGTGGCCACAGCACGAAGCTTGACAGAATTCCAGAAGTGTTTGGACAATGCTCTCGGGCACATGGTGGGACTCTGGGGGTGTCCTGTGCACGGCCAGGAGTTGAACTCGATGATCCTTGTGGGTCCCGTCCAACTCAGGTTATTCTATGAAGTGCCACGTCCAGTCCTTCCTTAAACGGTGACTCCACCCCCTCCCTGGGCAGTACATTGCGATATGCCATTACCTTTTCCGTGAGGGAATCCCCGCAGATGTCCAGCCCGCCCGTTCCCTGCGCACTTCCAGCTCCGTCCCCACCCAGCCGCTGTCGCCGGGGTGCAACACGCGCGGCCTTCCCTCACCCAAGATGGCGCCGCCCGCCTCAGCCCGGCGCGCTGCGCCTGCGCGCGGGGCGGAGGCACCGCCCCTGGGCAGTGATGGCGGCGGTGCTGTGGGGCCGCGCGGCCCGGCCGTGGCGGGTGCTGCTGCCCGCGGTCCGCAGGGGCAGCGGGGCCGCGCCGGGAACCGCCGAGACTCCCCCGCAGCGAACGGAGCAGCGCCCGGGCAGCGGCACCGTGGGCTCCGGTCCTCGGCAGGTGAGGGCGCGAGGGCATCGAGCCGGGGCAGCGTCCTCGGCCCTAATGAGGCCACATATGGAGTGCTGTGTCCAGCTCTGGTCTCGTCAGTACAAAAGAGACGAGGAGCTGCTGGAGAGGGACCAGCGGAAGGCTAGAAAGATGAGGAGGTGTGGAGCATCTCTCTTACGAGGGGCGGCTGCGGGAGCGGGGCCTGTTCAGTCTGGAGAAGACAAGACTGAGAGGGGATCTCATCAATGCATACAAATACCTCAAAGGCAAGTGCCACCAGGATGGTGCCAGGGTGTTTTCAGTGGTGCCCAGCGACAGGATAGGGAGCAGTGGCCATAAACTAAAGTACAAGGAGTTTCACCTCAACACGAGGAAGAACTTTTTTGCACTGAGGGTGGCAGAGTACTGGAACAGGCTGCCCGGAGAGGTTTTGGAGTCTCCCTGTCTGGAGACATTCACAACCCAGAAACCCACACATTCCAGTGTCACCTTGCTCCAGGTAACCCTGCCTTGGCAGGAGGGTTGGCCGGGATGATGTCCAGAGGTCCTTTCCAACTCTAACAACTCTGATTCTCTCTTCTCATCACTTCACCCTGCATAATAAATAGCCTGCTGAAACGTGGACAGCTCATATTTCTTTTCAAGATGCTCCTACAAAAATGTAATGTAGAAAGAATGCAAGCAGTTTTGGTTGTGTAGAATGCAAGGTACTGCTGCATGGGCAAAGCTGTGTTCTGGCTTTTTACAGGCTGGCAGGGAGGATAAGGAAAATCTCTTAATGATTTTATTGGGTCAGGTCAAAGACTTGTTAAACCAGTATTCCAGAGGCTTTTAGTGGAAATATAAAGGTTTTTATGAGTGAAAAACATAGAATTGTATGTGTGTGAAGCCAGCATAAGAAACATCAGGACAAGGATTGAAAGAATGCTGCATATTATTGTGAAAACCCACAGTTCAGTGGGAGGATGTCCTTGCCTGTAAAATTAGGATGGTGTGCTTGGCAAGGCCTGCACTCTGGTAAACTGCAGCATGAATCATTCATCAGGAGCAGACCCTGCAGCTGAAGTGCACAAGGAAGGTTACAGGATTGTGTCCCATATCTTACATGCCATTTATTTTCCTGTTACTCCACCAAGAATCAGTCATGGAGAGAGAGAGATGATGAGCAGCAGTCTGCTGTTTATTGAGGCTGTAGTAAGTAGAATTCTGGAGCAAAGGACCACCCTGTCAACAGCTGTTGACTCCTGAAGGGTGTAAAAGATTTGTCCAAAACCTTGTTCACCGTTGCCAAACAGGAATAATGTCAGAGGTGTGGTGAGGCCTTGATAGCTGGCAATCTTTATCCTCAGTGTTGTACTCAAATGGGTCTTCCCCAGATGCTTGTTAGGAATCCAGGGGTATGGGAATGTGAGTGGATGGAACTTGGGAAAGAGTGAGTAGTAAAATAAATTTAGAGATTTTATGAATAGCCATCATTTTCTCTAGGAATGCTTTGAGTTTTGTCATGCTGATTTTTCCCACAGATTGTGACAGTGCTCATTAGCAGACAGGTAGGGAAACAGAAAACAGCTCTGTGTGTGTACTGACATATTCCAGAATATCTCTTCCAAACTGAAAACCCCTGACCTCTTCTTATTCCTCAGGTGGAAGTGATTCCATGCTGGTGTTTATCCTTGACAGTCATCTTTTTGTAACTTTTTTCAGTTCTGTTTGACCACACCTGTATCTGAGATGACTTGAAATGTGCTCAGTAGGATATGGAGATTAAGGCTGTGCATTATTATGACAGGACTTGTTTGGTACTGCAGGTGTAGAACTGGAAATGCCTGTCACTGAATCTGAGACCTGATATCCCAAATGACTGCATCATCTATAACATTCTGTTTTCCCTTGGAAATCCACGCTAGCAAGGCTGGCTGTGCAAAGATCAAAGATTTGTCTAACCCAGGGGCTCAGCTGGTGTCCAAGGAGATGTCCACAGAAGAGTTTAGGAACAGAATCACTTCATGTAGCTCTAGCAGATACTGAATGCCACTTTGGGGATTTGGGGATTTTAATTTTTTCCCTTTTTGTTTTTCTGTTGAAGTGAGTAGTTGGAAACATAATCTACATAATCTCTTTCTATCTCTAAATGAATTGTTATCAAGCCTTTAAAGCTTTGTAACTAATTCAAATGTTACATTGTATTCACAACATCTGAATTGCATACACAAATACAAATAATCACTAGAAATTAAACTAGGGTTTTAAAATGGATATTTGGGCCACAACTCTGAATTTCTGTACATTTTGCTGAGCTACTTTTTCACTTGAACCAGAGGAAGGAAAGTAGCTTGCTTTGCAGTGCCTAGTGATGTTCAAAGCATAATAATGAGATGAAGATTATCGTGAGTCTCTTTTCATGCTGTTCTCAGCCCAGGTAGTGCTCAGTGAGTCTGAGTGTGATTTATGTTTATTCACTGATTGCTCTTTGAGTAGTTTACTGAAGAGGGAGTGGGTTTTGGTGACAATGAGTTAGCAGTAGAAGGTGGAATGAAACAAGATGGAAATGAAAGGGATCTGACTGCAGAGTAATCTGTTCATTTTGTGTAGTTTTCTTGAAATCCCATTATCACCACTTTTAGCTGATATTTGATTGCTAGAAAGTATGTTATTTGGTAAATAAACTTTCCACAACTGGAAGCAACCCTGATACTTTGGTAAAGCTGGGTAATACTTATGGTAGGATGCACTGGATGCTGATGGTAAAACTCAAACATTTAGAAGATCTTTTGATAAGATACTTCTAAGAGAAGCAGACACTTCCCTCGGGAGATAGGGTGTGGTGGCTTTACCTGCAGTCCTTTCCTGGGATCCCAGCAACTGCAAGATCTGCTCTTAGGAGAAGGAGGAATGTGGTCTTGCTCATCCCTTACCTGAGGTACACTCAGAGGAAAACTTGGGTTCCTTATCTCAGCTGACAAGTGCTGCCTGTCTTTTGCTGTGCTTCATCCTGTAGGAGCCTGAGCTGGTGTTTGGATTCTTTGTGTTTCTCTTTCTTTTGAGAAGAGGCTTGATAACAGTTCCTGGATGAGTTTCCTATGTCAGCTGTTCCTTCATTTTTAAAACTGGATGAACTGGCTGATATTTGGTTGGCAGTGTCTTAGTTTAGGCAAATACAAGTAAACTTGATAAATGGGAATATTGACACGTTTGTCTTCAGATGGTTCAAAAAGCATGGTGATAACATTTTTCCTAGGTAGCTTTTTAAAGTTTTTTTGCAGCAATGTGTGCTGCTGACCTTACCTCAGAGTTGCCTGGTGGTGTCTCTGCTGTGTTGGTAATTTTTTAGGAGTTCAGGTTTGTGTTTTAGCTTTCACCTTCAGTTTACAGTTCTGTTGTTACTGTTTTGTTAATAGTGAAATTTACAGACAAGGCACCTAAATGTTGATTAAAATTGTTGGAAAGGTAGCACCTTGGTAAGCCAAATATCCTGATAAACCCACAAGATATTTGTCTACAGCAGGCAACTCACTTCTTACTGCATTCCCTTCTGTATTTTTATATTTAAGTTTTGCATTATAAGCAACAAAGAAAAAAAGACAGGTTTAAAGTTCTTTTTTTCTTTAAGGAATTGCTTAATGAAATCTTTTATAAGGACCAAATGCTTTAAGGGTTACCTTCATTAATGGTTTAAAGCTGCTTGCCTAGTAAAATAGGAAACCTTGTCTTTAGGAAGGATGAGATGATTTTTGATAGAGGTAGAGAAATGGTTTTTGAGCTGTGTTAGCTCCATTACCAAAGTTTGAAGTAAATGTAAGAATAAAGTCACTAATTAAGAATAAATGGACATTTTTTTCTTCACTGTGAACTACATAGTATAAAAATGTTTCGGATGTGAGTGATGAAGTTTCTCAAGCGTCCTTTTAGGTAGAACTGGGCTGTCATTAAGTGGGCTTGGCTGCTAATGTGCTGTATGTGTCACAGTGAGATGAAGCTGCTCTGTTGGGACGTTTTCAGGTGAGAGTAGCAGGGTGCAGCCATGCGGTGCGTGTCAGAGGCCGGTTCCACGGGCAGAAGGTTGTCCTTGCTCAGAAGGAGGGATCGCAGCCCCTGCGCCGGGGGCTGGGTGAGGATCCCCGCCCGGCACAGCAGAGGGCGCTGCTCCTTTCCAGATGTCCCAGCAAAAGCGCCGCGGTTGAGGAATTTCCTAAATAATTCCTTGAATACCGCGTTTGAAGGGAAAGCGTCTGTTGAGAAGAAACGTAACTGATTTTGCCTAAAGTTCAGATAGAAGAGGTTGGATTGGTATCAGTACATTATAATATCTAATTTTTGAAAGAGAGAGATTAGAAATTATTCTCCCAGGCACGTACATGTTTTTAAATTAACTTAGCCATGGGTTCTTTGCTGAAAGGATTAGTAAATTTGAGGAAGGTGTCTGTGTATTTAAATGTCACTATTTAAAAAATAAAATATCAGTATTCATTAAGAAAGAAAATGAAAAAATATTTTCATAGGTCATATAAAGAGCTGTTTTATCTGTTTATGTTTTAGGGGAGAAATTTAAAACATGAAAGTGACAGTTTAAAAGGAGTGTATTATACTTCTGAAAGCTACATGGATATCTTTATAAAAATGTGTAGTTGTCTTGCTTGTGCAGTATCTGGGCATCCTCAGGTTAAAATAATGTGTGACACTGGATGTTTTGAAATCAAATATTTTTAAAAAATTAGAATTATTTTAATACAATAATTGATGTGAAATATTTCTCTCAATCTGTTTTCCCACCTAAGTTAGCATTTAGAAGATGATTTTCCTGAAGTTGCAGTTATTTGAGAGCAAAAATGCTGATTAATACTTAGTGCAATTTTCACTTGTAATTTTCACAGTATAGTATTTCATAGTATCCCTGTAATCCTTGTGTGACTGGAGTGCTTTGTGGTGCTAATAAATAACTAATAAATAACATTCTTTGTTTGATTACAAATATAACAGCATTTTATAAAGCCTATATGCCAAGCACAGAGGTCACTGTTTTAGGTGGATTATCTTCTGTCCAGCATTCAAGTGCTGGAAACTGCTGACCAACTAAGAGAAGGACTTGCCAGTGGTGGGGTTTGCAGGATCTGGAATGAGTAGTCTTTACCTGGAAGTTTCTCTCAGTTTGCTTTGCCAGATTGTAGCTCTGTGTTTGAGGAGCTTGGGCTATGTGTGCTCATCATGCTATGCTCTGAACACGTCCTGGTGCTTTCAGGTTCATGCTGAATAAGAACTGTGAAACATCCTCCCAGCTGGATCTGCTTGAAATGCTGATCTGTATTAAAGTAGGAATGAACCTGTTTGTCCTTCTTTTGACCTCTGTGAAGCAACAGTTCTGTCTTGTGAATGCTTTGGCTGAGGCACCAAAATGTGTCTGTTCTGACTTGAGTTTGTCCCAGCTGAAGGCACAGCTGGGTCTGTCAGATGACCTGCTTTGCATGTGACAAGTGCTTGCATGACAGGATTTGGTAAAACTCACCTGGTGTTGGAGCAACACTCTCTGAAAGGGAGCAGACAGGACTTCTGATGTTGGACAACAAAGGAATGATGCATGCTGCCCATTTGCAGGACTTAATTATAGTACAGTAACCCTGTCACTGCTGCCTATCACAGCTCAGGGACACAAATTCATGTGGGAAGGCCTTGGGCCCTTAGTCCTTGGTTGACTTGAGGAAGATGAAGATCCCAGCTCTGGAGGAGCTGTCTCAGGAGCTTGCTCCTTCAGATAGCTCTGGGTTGGCGAGTGGTTGCGTTGGCATTGCTGGAGGTCCGTGAGTAGTAGGTGATACGCCCTTGATGACTGGCTGTCAGAGTGAAATCCTCATAATTAAACTGCCTTGGGACTGCCAGTATCATGGAGAAAAGGAAGTGTGTGTCAGCTGCCTAGGCTTGATTGACTGCATGTGAGATATCTGGAAGAAGGTGCATGTAACCATAATGCAACAGTTAAATAGGAATTGAAATCCTTTCTCATGGTTACTATTATCAACAGGATATTTACATCCCCTGCTGCTGTGGGAGATCCTGGTTATTCTCCTGTTTTGACAATTGAAACAGCATTTTGTCCCCCATGAACCTGGGGAAAAAAAAGTGCCTGGAAGAGCAGGGTAGTGATAAATGGAGAAAAGCAGATACTGGGCTCAAAACACCGTGGGCTGTTCTCAGCGTGTGCTCATCTGGTTAGATTTTCTTTCTGACATAATCCATTGCAGTGGGTTCACCTACTTTCTGTGATTTAGATGCTAATGTTCTGTTTGTTTGCTATAAAGTTATCCTTGAAAGAAATACATAGATAAATACTTCATGTTTTAAATTCTATATAGAAGTTATTTAATTTCAAGCAAAACAAGCTGCTTTATTGTGACCAAATTTTGTGCTATTTTGTGTTGTGAAATAAAGTCTTAGCTCAGCTTGTTTAGTAAATGATCCACCTGGCTAGTCAACAGCATATTTTCAAAGCTGCATTTGAAATTCTTTATGGAAGTCTTGTTTTGCAGTTTCTTTGCTGTGTATCCAGTCAAAATGTGAAGATAAATGGAAAACCTTCCTTTTACTACAAACACAAAGAAGCTGGTATTGAGTCAACCAGTGCAGCAGATTGTACATTTATAAGACTTGTTGGGTAAGCCTTGGTGGTTTGGAGAGCATTATAGTGTGTTAGCAGTATGACTTTCTGGTTTTAAATGGGCAGCTGATTGATGAAAAAGTTTCAAAAAAGGGTTTAGAAGCAGCAGATGATTAATTTTTGTGATACAGCTGTGCTGACCTTCCCCTCCCCAGATGTCCTCTAATGTTTTCTGCTATTCTTCCTAAGCACATACTCAGTTACATAAAGTCACAGGGAAAAAAAAAGTATGTTTTTAAATTTTAGCCATGTGTTTCACTGTATATAATACCAAAACACCCAGACTCAAACACAGTAGTGAAAACCTTTGACTCTTCTGATAATGGGTGGGGATAGCCATAACTGACTAAAAAAAATCACCTTAATTTGCATTTACTCTGATAGCATAATATTTGTTGTAGGACATACGAGATCAGTCTTTAATTGAAAAAATTGACACTTGTTTTGTGAACAGTACTGCTGCACTTGAGTTAGTAGCACATAGTAAGGCATTGGCAATTTAAATACATTTACAAAGTATTCTGAATAATTATGCTCTTCCATGAGTTGAAGAACAGTTTCTATACTGTATCTCAATGATAAGGTTAAGAAGCACCCATCTTCAAATAGAAAAAAAGCTGCAAATAGGTTTAACAATTGAGATTTCTAGACAACAAAGAAGTTTTGATACTAAAAGCACAGTTCAGGAAAACCTGTTGAATATTGGGCACAGCATCCAAATTCTATTCCTGTGATTTTTTTTTTGTTTCTTTTGAGGTCTGCATGATCTTTCTTGAAAAGTGTAATTATGAGAGATAAAGGTAGTTTTCACCATGGTATTTTACTGGTGTAGTACTACATGTATTTGGTTAATTGTTATTTGCATCTCTTTAAAAATGTGCTTAGTTCACAATATTACATTGTTCATTATTAGGAGGGCAATATATATACAAACATATACATTCAAGCATATCATGTGTTCTCTGCACAGCTGATATATTTTTAATTAGAAGTTGTTCTATATGCAAAAATTAAACTAGGTTTGGAATGTGCTGTATTCATCAGTCAGCGCTGCAATGAGTACCAAAATATGGAGCTTGATGGAAGGTTGTTAATGAACATAAATTTATATCAAGTAGTGTATGATGAAATTTCTGTTGTTTTTAAAATTGAAGTGTAATCCTTTTCTTAATCTGTAGTCAAAATATGATTTTAAACACTTTTTAAAAATGTATAATTTCACTATGGGAAGTTGGCTTAGCATTTGTGTCTGTAGCCAAGCAAAATCTTCCAGTGGTCTTTGCCAAGTATGACAACTCTTATAACTTCCTAAAGCTGTGTTTGCTTCCCTTTGGACAATGCTACTAAATATGAGTAATCCTGTCCTTGGTAAAACTGAAGTTTAGTACTATCCATATTTTTTCTTTTTAGGATGAGAAAGGTTTGTAAACAAGAACTGTAACTTGGACAAAATGAAGATACTCTTCAGTGAAAATAATATATTCCTGCATAACATGAATTTCAAAATACCCCTGTAGATATGTTTGTGCAGTAGCCTCTTTCTTAATTAGTTACAGTTCTTCCTAGGTGGAAGTCAGTGAAGCAGTACAGTTCTTATATTTCTTCTTTAGGAGTTATGTGCCAGAAGGTTTTATGGCTTGCATGGTATTTGTATTGTTGAAAGTATAATGCCTACTTATGTAATTGAAGCTTAGACTATTGATTTTTAGGCTGGAGACGATCACTGGGGCCATCTAGGCTGACTTAGACTGACATAAAGCACTGAATTTCAGCCAGAGACTTTTACATTTACCCTAGCAAGCTTGTCTTTCAGGTAAATTTGTGGACTTAAAAATTTATAAATACCCTTTGCTCTTGTGAGACCCCACCTGGAGTACTCCATCCAGTTATGGGGTCACCAGTAAATGAAAGATGGATCAAGTCCAGAGGAGGCCACAGAAATGATTGCAGGGCTGGAGCACCACTCCTGGGAAGAAGACAGGCTGAGAGAGTTGGGGTTGTTCAGCCTGGAGAACAGAAGGCTCTGGGAGGACCTTTCTGTGTACTTTCAACATAAAGTAAAAAGTCTCTCTCAGTCTTTATTAGTAGGGCCTGTAGTGATGGGGGCAATAGTTTTAAACTGGAAGAAGGTGGATCTAGGTTGGACAAAAGGAAGAATGGTGGGGGTGGTGAAGCACTGGAATAGGAAGCTGTGGATGCCCCATCCCTGGAAGTGTTTAAGGCCAGGTTGGATGGGGCTCTGAGCAACCAGGTCCAGTGGCACATATCCCTTCCTAGGGGGCATTAGGACTAGATCACCTTTAAGGTCCCTTCCAGCCCAAACCATTCTGTGAAAAAAATATAAATCGTAATATGTGTGTGTAAGAAAGCAACATCCATCCAGGTTTCCATTCCAGTGTTACTTTTGGTGTTTTCAGCCTTTTGAGGGCAGGTGGATATCCAGTTAATGTAGCTATCTAAATGAGATTTCCTAAGGGCTTTTTATTAGTGTTGTTGTAGTTTATTTAGGTCTAAATTGATAACTAAGTAGGATATTCTTCATATTCCAGTGCTTACAGCTTAGCTGATTTCAAATGGAGTGGCAAGAGCAGCTCTAAGTTCATCAGTTTACAACTAAGATCTGAAATACTGTCAGATTGTTTTGTCCAAGCTGCAAAGAAGGCTTATGGAGTAGATCATATTCCACAGGGGAGAGGGTGCTCTTCTCCAGAGAGTTCAGTATGCTCACAGGTATGCTGGGACTTTGGGACTTCCAGCACACATATGCAGCAGGCACTACGAGATTTTACCCTCAAGTTAGCAGTGAGAGTGCAGTTCTGTGCTCCTTAAAGCCTAATCCTGAAGTATGAACACAAACAAGGACTCAGGGCTTTCATGAGGAGGTTTTTATGAAATACTATTAGGCTTTGACAATAAAATCTAAAATCCACCAAAAATCTTAATATCTGGAGTGAAGTTGAAGTGATGCTTTGCCAAAGCACTTAGCTACTGCTCCTCATCAAGGGATGGTTAAATGCCTCATTTCAGCTTCTTCCAACCTTTTTGGCTGACGACTTTTGTTTGGTTTGCATTGTAAAATAAACCCATATTTCTTCACTGTGCTCAGGAGAGTGTATGGATGTTCCTCTTTTGATTGAAACAGCAGAAGTTTGCTTTGCTTTCTGGTCATTCTTTGGGGTGCTTGCAGTTTTAAAATTATGATAAGAAATAACTCTGGACAATTAAAACCTGAAGTATGCAAAGTTTTTGAAGGTTAATAAAAATTTAATAAAAAGTGAATATATAGCAGTCAGTTTACCTCATCCTCTTATAGGCAAAACAGAGCTGTTTCCCTTGCTTTTTCCAATCATAAAATCTGGAAGTTTTTTTCCCTCCAAATGCTACAGTTCTGGAGGAAAGTCTTCTGGTGCTTACTGTGTTCTTCTTGAATATCACTTTTGTAGTACCACATTGTATTAAAAAGTGGTTCTGTTTTCTTCTCCCCTCTCCTACTTTTTAAAAAACTTGACTTTAAAAAGTTTGATACAGATACTATTTATGTTTATTCCAAAACTATGGAATTAGGAGTCTGCTACCATTGATGGTGCAATTCAAATCATTACTCAGACTGGGAAGAAATGAAGGAATATGGTGTCTGCTGGAGCTCTTAGTTACACTGTTACTTCTTCTACTGGCCTGCAAATATTAAATAATTAATGTTAGACTAGAATTCTTATAACTAAAATAATTCCCTTATAGAATTCAGAACGTGCTAGCTTGTGTGGAAGTGCTGTCTTCATGGAAATTTGGCCTTGTAACAACTGTTGCATAGGAATTGATTCATAGGAGGTTTTTAATAAATATCTGTCCTGGATTGTAAAAATAANTATATCTGTATATCTTGTAAATATCTAGTAGGGAAGCTTCCAGTTTTCTCCTTGATTGCTTTCAAAGTTCTTCTCTGTGACTTTGCAGTCATTAATCTTAGATTTTTCCCTAAATTACTGCTTTGAAGCACAAATCCCTGTTTTATGCTTTCCATTTGGACTATTTCCCTTCAGTAGTTTTATTAAATAACACCAATCTTGCTTTTGTTTAAACTTTGTTCAGTATTTAGTCTTCAAAACCTTTTGTTAACAAGAAGTTTAAATCAGTTCTTCACTTTAATCTTTTTGTACAGAATAAAGTGGAAAAGTCTCTTGTTTAAAAGAAACTGAAGAGGTCTTCCCTGTCTTTTTGGTTGCCCACTTTGGGTTGTAAATTGAATCTGTGGGGAAACACCATAAACTTCAGTTTTTTGGTATTTTTTTTAATGGAACAAAACCTCAGGCCACTCATTGGGGTGGAAAAAGAGCTGTATTCTTGGGAGGATAAACATAATACAGACAGTGGACTTGAAAGAATAGACTCTGTGTTTGTGCTGTCTGTGGTTATAATGGTGCCTGTGCTGTATGTGGGATGATGTGCTCTTATTTATGAGCATTAGTAGGTGAATTTTGTGGCTTTTATATTTAGTTATGTGTATGCTAGGTAAATTCTGTGTCCTTGTTTATTCTTATACAGCTCTGCCTGATTGGATCTTCCTATTTTCTACTCTGTTCATAGTTTCACCTGTCTTTTTTATCCATAAATATTTTGAAATTTTCCTTGGTACATATTGCAGAATTAAACATTGGGCTTCAAAAAAATTAAAAAATAGCCTTATACATTTTTGAATCACTGGTGTCATGCTGGTGTTTATTGTATGTGTTGTCCCTGTTTGGGTGACAATATGTTAATGAGCAATTTGCCGATTGTCTTCCTTAATACTGCACAAGATGAATGCCATTGGCAAATAAGAGGCTAACAAGTAATTTGGTACTTTTCCCAATGGTTGTCAAATACTAGAATAGAGATGGAGAAGAGATGGTTCCTGTCTTTACATTACTGTTCATATTCAAGTCCAAAAGATGCTCCTGAGTTACATTTCATCTTAGACTTCTGATTTCCTAGAATCATAGGAAAGATGTGTTGGAAGGAACCTTAAGGATCATCTAGTTCCAACCCTCCTGCTGTGGGCAGGGGCACCTTCCACTAGACCAGGTTTCTCAGAGCCCCATCCAGCCCAGCCTTAAGCACTTCCAGGAATGGGGCATCCAGGGCTTCTCTGGGCAACCTGTTCTTCCATGTACTACAGAATACAAACAAGTCATGTAATGTATATTGCAAGTACAAGTATTTATCAGATTTTGTTCCTCTTTATTGTTTCCTATTTATTGTTTTATCTGTGGATAATAAACAAGTAGGTGAACCCCTGGCCTGCAGAAGTATAGTTTGTGTTGTTTAAAAAACTAATGGTAGGCACAAATCTGTTCCAAAGGAGTAGGTTGTATAATACTGTAGTAAGTGCTGTATACTGAGGTGGTAACTGATGGTGTTTTCTGCATCTCAGGATGTATCTAAACTGTGGGACAGGGTTTAAAAAATTTGAAGGAAGGAAAAAAAACCCCAGTATTGTGTCACCTTGATCCTTGTGTAAAAGTACAGGTGGTAGAGACCCAAGGTTGGCAGTGTGGGATGTTTTGCCCAGTGCAGAATTACTTTAGAAGAGGAGACAAAATGCCTGTGGCTATTCATGATGAGGAGAGCTGTGCAGGTTTAGTGGGAATACTGTCTTGGTAGATAATGGTTGTACAGTGGAATGAGCCTGAATACTCAAAGCTTAGTTGGTTTTTAAGAAATGTAGCTTAAGCACATACTAGAGGTTGGCTGTATTTTTTGAGTAAGTAATAAATATTAGTGTCAGGTCTTATACTTTACAAATATTTTCCCCTAAATTTTTCTTTCCTACTAATACGGGAAGCAGAGTTTTTTCTTTGGGAAGGCTCTAAGAATCATTGATTACTGCTAGGCACAAAGTTGTGAACATGTTCAAAGTTGAAGGTAGAGAAGTTACATGAACTTATTTGGTCGAGGGGAGACTGAGAGCTGTTCATCCCTGAGATGAGTTAAAGGCATGATGCCTAAAGTTTGAGTGGTTATATTCTGAGATGAGAATAAGATACATGGAGCTTCTCAAGAAGGACTCATCAGCATTAGAACAAATAGTTTAATGTATAAAAAGAAGGCAGTACCTAGAGAAAATGCTTTGAGATGTAATTGCTTGTATGCTTATATGTTGAAATTTCAGTCACTGTAGTCATGTCAGTCCACTTGGTGCCCCTCATGAGTGTTCAGTGCTGTTCCTTGGGATAACCTCAGTGTCAGGGAAACTGTGTTGGTGAAAACAAAGCTGGATGGCTATTCTTTGATAAATTCAGGAAAGTTCTCAAGTTGGCAATGCTTCTTGAGCTGCTTCTGGATGGAAAGCTGTTAACTGTTGGATGTCAGATTTTGTGGTGCAGTGTCTGAGTTGGTCCTGCTGTCTTTAAGGTGATATTCTTCTGCATGATGGAGTTCTGACTTAAATACAGCTTGTTGCATTCAAGTAAAAAGTAGTAAAAGAGAGAAATTAGGTAAATAAACTGTATGAATCTCTATGACCTGTTACCCTAGTAATGCCTTCAACACTTTTAAAAGTCCTGGGATTTAGGTTTATATCTAAGCAACTGTGCATGCCTCCAAAAGTTATAAGGTATGGAAAATTAAGGTTTGCTGGGCTAATAGATAGTAGAAATTTTTAGGTTGCTTGTTGAAATAAGTGCCTTATCAATATATACTTGTTCAGTAGGTAGCTTAATACATTGGGTTTGGTTTAAATATTTTTATAGCAATCTTCAGTCATCTTTCCTAAGTAAAATAGTACATGTTGAAAGTGGTCTCAGGAGGTTATCTATTCAGACCCCTTGTTCCAAGCAGGATGAACTTAGTGGAGGTTGCTCAAGGCCATTTCCAGTCCCATTTGGGTATCCAAGCTGTTGGGGCCCTTAGCTATTAAGAATTCACACAAACTTATTACTGCAAATTGGTTTTTCCATTTTGTTGTTTTGTGTAATTAACTTTGGACAGAAAGGTCCATCTAGGTATGGATGACAGTGCTGAGGAAAACCAATTTGATGGTTACAGGGGGTTGTGTTCTTTGCATGCTGCTTGATGTTAATATGTCATTCACCCCTTAATTGTAGCAATCAGATTATCAATCTCCCATCTCTTCTCATCTGTATCTACCACATTCCAGGGTGCATTCTACTTGCCTTTGCAAGCAGACATAAAGCACGTAGCCTGGGTTTTCAGATATTTTGCTCAGTGGGTGGGATAGGGCCACCCTGCTTGTACAGTCATAGGCTTTGCTCCACAAATAGTATGTTGCATTCCTCCATTGGAGTTACTTCTTTTGTTTGGATCCTACTGGGGTTTAAGTCTATGACTTTTCCCACTCTGTGGTTAATATGTATCATCTCGGAGAGTTCTGTTGCTGAAAGAGCTGCTGCTTTTTCATTGAACAATGCACGCTGCAAGTGTTTGGGATCCAAATATGTACAAAAACCACTTTAAAATCCAGAAATTAGAAGGAAAATTAAACAGATTTGGCATTTAAGAAGGAGGAGGGTGAAAAAAAAGCCTTTATATTTCAGGAACTTGAAAAGAACGTGCCATTTGTGCTTCTGAATTTTGTAATAATCTCCAGTTTTTTGTGACTTGACATGTTATCAAAGCATCATCTATCAGAGCTGCATGGCCAACACTCCTTGAGAATCAGAAAACTAGGGTGCTTAATAAAGTGTGTTGCCCTGTTACTGTACAGTCTTACTGTTTTTCTGTAGTGCTACTGTGGAGAATCCAGTTAAGGAGATTTAGAAGTTGTAGAGGAAAGCACTCAAGCATCTCTTTAAATGCTTGAGATAAATTACTCTTTAATGAGATCTGCTGTAGGTTATGCAGAAAATGGGAGAAAATACTGCATTTTATCTCACTGTATTTCTAGAATGTCCACAAAAGAGTCCTTGATGGCAGTAACTAATGGCATCTCTTGAGGATTTTTTGATACATAAATCAGCTATTTGTGCTCTTGAGAAGTTCCTCTCCAGGATGCAGAATAGAGAATAGGTTCTGCAGACCTGTGGGCCTGTGATAGAATTCTAACAGATTCCTGGTGGCTTCTTGGAAAACTGTCCATAATGAAGAATGGCAAAAAATTTCTTTGTACATTATCATCTGTATTTTACTTTAATCTGTTTCTAGTAAGCAATGAGCACATCTGTCACTGTGTATAGATAGCATTTGTCTGTTGTGTACAGAGATTATTTCACAGGCAAGTTTGCACATGGGAGAATTTTTCATCTTTTCTTGCCAGGGAAAAAAAGAAGAGAGATGTTATTAAATAGAATGGGCCATTTTTAGGTGATGAAAACAGGAAATCCGTAAGATATTAATGTACTCATCTTCATGAAGTTCTGTGAGATTTTTCTAGTGTAGAGAGCCCTCCTGAGTGGGCCATTGTATGAAGGCAGCATGAATGAGGTGAGTGCCATTTAGTGAGTGTAATTGCTTATTTTCTGTGAATTGTATTAATTGCTTAGCAAAAGAATCTCAGTTTTGCTCAGTGTGTTCAGATGTCATTGCTACTGACATCTATGTAGATAATGCAGGAAAATCACCTTCAGACCAAACTTAGAAATTCTCTTGATCCTCTCTGCTAGCTCAGGCTTTGTTCAAATGATCAACATGTAAGAAAAGGCAGTTCATTTGGTGGTGTGGATCATCTGGTGTGGTGTCTGATTCCAGTAGCATTGATTAAATTAGTTCAAACCATAGGTGGACCTCCTCAGCTCCTGCTGAAGTGTCAAAACAAAGATGCTCTTTACCCAAGATCTGAATTTAGCTGTGGAATTTATGTTTGTTACCCTGCAAATTATAACATCCTACCATTGTGAGTGTTTTTGTTTGTTTTTCTTTTTGTGGGTTGTGGGGGTTTTTTTGTTGTTGTTTTGCTTGTTTGTTTTTTCTTTGGACCAATTTTCTTATAAGTTCGCCTTGCAATGAAAAATAATTGAAAATAATCTGGGATGATATGATAGTAGTCCTTCTCATCCTGAGTTTGTGTTGCTGCTGTGTTCTTATTTTTGCCCTTCAGTGGAGCACCTCTGAATTTTGTGCTTTTTGGTGCCTTAGTTTCCCTTGAAAGAGGTTTTGGTATTTCAATATGAACATTGATTTGTAATCTCCTGCCCAGAGAGAGCCATTTTGGAGGGGATGTAAATTTGAAATGTTTATTTCTATCTTATGATTTATATACTGATTTAAAATTTTCTGCTGTCCCCTTAATTAATATAATATAATATAATTAATCACATTTAAATATGTCCTCCTACTGTTTTCAGCATTTTGCATCTTTTTCTTGGTGCCCTTACAAATGCATCCTGTGTAATTAATTTTCACATACTTGAATTTAGAATGCATAGTGAAATTCAAAGAATGCTGTGTTTGGAACCCTGTATGATAGTAGCTTTCCTGTGTAAGATCCCACTGCTCTGTTTGTGGTTTACCATGGCCAGATGCTTTCTTTTTGTGGTTTGTGTGCATGTATGCACATGTTGCACATTTTTCAGCCCTCATCCTTGGAATGCTACATTTAACAGTTCCTGTTTCTGAAGCAGCAAATGTACCAGGTGTCAGATCTCCAGCTTGTAATTCCCAAGGCTTTGTCCTGACAGAACAATCCATGCTGTTTATGTCTTCCAGCAGAGCTGGAATTCAAAACTGTCTCTTGTTTTGACTTCTCTAAGAATAAAAGTTTCCAAAAGTACAAGTGGAAAATGATGGTATTATTCTCTGTTCATATAAAATGTCGATGGAATTTCAGCATCCACTTGAAGCAGTCAGTGGGAAAGTGTGTTGTTGAAGCCAGCAGAGCTCTAAACCTGTAATTGCTTGATTATTCAGTTTAGTTCTTCTGCTGGTTCCAAAACAGTTTGAAATCTTGCACAAAGTGATTACTATGAATTAATTATACTAAATGTGGGGAAAATTAATAGGTTCTAATTTTTAAAATCTATTTAGCCATCTATAAAATGATTTCCTTAGATTCACTTTTGGGTATGTGTTGCTCCCAAAATGTTTCTCCCTTTTCATTTGTTCCTAGGAAGTAGGCTTTTCTTACTAATTGCATTTCAAAGGTGGCAATCTTAAAAAGTGGTCATACTCAGGATATCAGGGATGGCATGTGGGAGATTGAGTCTCACTTTAATATAACTGGATATTTTCACCCAGCATATGATGGTAAGCTTGTGATGGTAAGTTTTCTCAGGTTAGAGAACAGAGATCTTTCACTCCATGAAGCACAGCAGGAAGGTTTATGTTCTCTCATTTTCCCAAAGCTCTATGAGAAGAAACAGCATTTTGTTTATTTAGTTACTTGGATTTTGTAGAGTGAAAATGAGAAAAGTGATGGTTCAGATTTTTTTTAATGTTAGATCCATCCTGTGCATGCTTTCTACTTTTGCTGCATTTGCAAAATGGTTTTGTTCTTTAAAATAAAGACTTAAGTATTATTCGTTATTACATACTTGCATGAATAGCTGCAAGGTACTAATTCAGGTTTGGTTTTCACTGAGGAGATAACAAAGAGATGAGCGGTGTTCTTTTTGGGAATATCTCCTGCATTTGGAATGCATTTTTAAATTAACTTACCTAACCAGTAGTAGAACTGGCAGATGTTTTCAGGAGATGCACACTGTTATGCTTTTCTTTGACTGAATTAATGAAAGATTTACCTTTAATATGTAAAATGTTTGGAGTTGGAGAAAGGTACCAGATGCTTCCTTAGAAGTCTTGCTAAAAATGTGATGAACATGTGAAATCTTCACTTCAGTGAATGAAGCCTTTTTGTATGTTGAAAGTTTTAATTTGCATCCTCCTTCACACAGCATGTTTTGTGAAATGTTTTTTTCTTTTTTGTTATTCATCTGTAGGTGCCTTCAGAGAAGTCGGAATCCTTTGCATCCATGTTGAGACGCTCTCCTTTAATTCAGATGGGGCCTGCCAAAGATAAAATTGTCATTGGTCAAATATTCCATGTTGTAGAAGATGATCTTTACATAGATTTTGGTGGCAAGTTTCATTGTGTGTGCAAAAGACCAGAAGTTGATGGAAAGTAAGTAATAAACTTATGGTAGGTGATTGACATCTGTGAATGACATCCTGAAATGCTTAGCTAAAGGGACTTGAACATCTTCTGGACTGACCTTGGATAGTTTGTATCAATTCTGGGGTTTAAACTGTGGAAGTTAACTTATTGTGCAGAATGAAAATACCATCATAAATAGATCTGCATAGCTCATCATTGTCTGGAATTCAGATTCCTTTACGTATTTGCATTATTGCTATCTATATGATTCCAACTTATGAGGAGCAAAGGAAATGACTAGGTGTTTAGTCACTAAAAAAGGGGGAAATAGTTGTCAAGCACTGTTTATTAAAATACTTGGGAGTTTTGTGAATGTGGAACTTCAATCCCATGTAAGTGGTCTTCTCAGGCAGCATCTCTGCTATGCATAGATACATGAAGTGATGTACAGGGGAGCTTACAGGGGAGTTATTTGTGATAATACTTTTCATAGCAGATGATCAGTGCTAATGTGGTCAAGTATTCCATATTGTAGCAGGTGATTTTATGTAGATTTTGGTGTCAAGTTTCACTCTGTCCTGAAGTAGAACAACTATGGTGGAACTAGAACAGTTGTGCTGGGGAATACAGTATTTAGTGAGCTAAAAGGTAAGAAAGCAACGAATTCTAGTGGAAATAGCACTTTAAGCTTTCTAAACTGTCTTTGGCACCTTGTAATTGTGTATTATTCAAAGATCTCTTGTCTATTTCATTTGTTTCCAGGTTGCTTTAACACTTATTTTTTAATATATAGGCAAAACACCATCTTTTTTAATTCATAGCATCAGAATATTTTAGTCCATCTCTTTTCTCTGTTTCCCCTAAGAGAGGAGGAGCATCTTTGTTAATCTGCACCATCACTGTTTTTGAAACATTTAATATTATTCCTGTGATAATCAGTTCCAAAATAGTCGATTTAACAAAAAGAGATTTAACAGAAATAATCACACGTTTGTGTGCAAGTCCGTGATAGTGTTTTATCAGAGCATTTTTATACTCCGCTTCTTTTTTTGACCAGTCTGTGACTTTCAGACCAAATGCATTTGATGTCCCAGCATGAGGTGAGTCCTTTATGCCCATCCCATTTGGCATCAGGCAAAGATTTTCTCAGCCTCTTGCTGCTACTGTAGTGATAAAGCCCTTGTTGCTGTTTGCATCTCTTGCTAATTTCAAATCGAGATTAGCTTTGCCTTTCCCCATCCCATTCTTGCATTCCTGAGGAGTGTTTCTGTATTAGTCTCAATCTCTGACCATTCCTTTGGTTTTGTGGTCGAGTTGAGACCGAAACTCCCTGTTCAGCTGCACCAGCCTTCTGCCAGGCCTGCTCATTCTGCACATTGGGAAAGACCTGGGTGAAGCATTGGGGAGTTTATCCTTGTAGATATTTGATGTCTTCTGGGCACTTTTTCTTGTCAGGACAGCTTCTCTACCCTGAATAACCTATAGTCTACTGTCCTGAAGCCTAGATCTGTCTTCTGCCACTTTCCTTTCTCACTTTCCTTCAGCATAGAAGCTCTCATTGGTGGTCTCTGCAGCTGAGACAGACATCAGCTATCACATTCCCAAGCAGTTCGTATCTGTAACATGTGCCCGTGTGTAACATGTCCAGCAGAAAACCTGTCCTACTTGGGTTGTCTGGCACCTCTGGTAAGAAAATGTCACCAGGGCACTTGCTCTGATTGCTTGCTCCCCTCCATGTTTGTTCCTGCTTGAGCACACATCAGGACATTTGAAGTGCCCTGTGGCAGTCAAGGCCAGCAATCCTGAGGTGGCTTCTGCTTGTTTGAATGAAGCTTCATCCACTCCCTCTTCTGATCACACTGCCCACAGCAGAAACCCACCATGAGTCTCTGTTGGTCTCCCCTCTAGTTCTGGCCCACAGCTCTGAACTGCCTCCTGTCATGATTCATAGTAAGGCTCCATGCTCTCATGTCCCTTTCTTGCTTCCACTGCAGCCTCTTTGCCTTGACCCACGTTTGCTTGTGCAGTTCTTCCCAGGTTTGGGGAGGGGGCAACATCGTGTTTGTCTTCAAATCCCCAACCGCGATTCACTCACCTGGTGAATGCTGAACCCACCACTGGCTGTTTCCTTGTGTGGTGTTATTATTTTGTCATGGTGGTCTGCAATACTGAGATGTCAAGACAGACTGAGGGAAAGGAATGAAAGATGTCTTCCTTAAGAAGTTCACAGGCAAACAAACATCTGTCCACTCCTTCCTTGCTCTCATCTTACCCTCCATAACTTACACCTTTCCTTGTGGTACACATTGCAGAGGTACAGGGGAGGATGAGGCCCAGGAAAACTCTTGTTGGAGCAGGTCCTTTAGAGTCAGCTGTCCACTGGACACTGGGAACAGAAGCCTGAGGCTGAGATCTCAGCCAGTTATATTTTTGTCTGCCTTTTATAATGATAAAAACAAGCAGATCCCTATAAAACTTGTTTATACTTCTTTCTCACTACTTTTGAGTGGGAGTGAAGAGACTGAATTTAATAGCCTGAGTATTTTTAATGAAATTAAATTTGGTGCTAAAGGCAGTAGCTCCCAAAATAGTAGAGACAGCATTTACAACGTTGATGATGTAGTGGCAGTGTATATAGTAGTGTTGCTACTCTATATTTAAATTACTTAAAGCATTCATTTAAGATGTAGGTGACTGATTCAAATCCCTTTTCTCTTCTGAACTTTTCTCAGAATGCTTAAGTGTTTAAATGCTATTTAGAAGACCTAATCCTCTAAATAAAAATAATTAAATAAGAAGGCAAATAGTTTAAATAATTCTTGCCACTTTTTCCCAATTCATTGTGTTTATGGAATTGGAATTTCTGAAATTTACCTGAATTTACAAAAAAATTGCAGTAGCAAGTAATCTTTTGCCGTTTATGTAAAGAGGTATCTCTTGAGGACATGTGCTTTTGATATTTCCTTGGTCATTTGGCTTTTTTCTCACCAGAACTCAACTGTTTTCTTGATATTGTAATGATTATAATACAGTTTTCCTTTTTTTGTGTGATGTCCTGTGTTCTTTGAAAATGCTACAGTTTACTTGAAAAGAAACAAAAGGTTCTTGAGTGTAAAACTTGTTCTCTTGAACTGCTCAGTCCTGTTCCTAACAGTTGTGATTTCTTGGAATGTCCAGGTGAAAGACCCTGTAGTGCTACCACCATGTGGCCATAAGAAAGGATTTCACCCTAAAGACTGTCTTGGGTAAAAAAGCAATTGAGAAAAAAAAAGTCCCTCCCCTGGAAAATTTGAAGTAGCTAAATAAATACATTTCCCCCCCTCAGTTCTACTAAAATAAATTTCAGCTTTAAAAAAACCGTAAAACACCCAAACCAAAACCCCAAACAGAATACCACAAACTTTAAGGAAAAGAAACCTTAGAACAGTAATGCAAAATTTAAGGTGAATAAACATTTGAAGAACCTGCTGGCTGTTTTTGTTTGGTTTTAATTGATTGCTTTCTTTTCTTTTGGACTTCTGTTTCATAGAATTGCAGAAAATACATTTTGTTATCATCATTGATGGTATGGAGATTGGAAGAATGCATTGGCTTAGTTAGAGATCAAATATATTGTTGGTAAAATCTCATTGGGGTCAGACAAGGATGTATTTGATTATAAATATCAGTATAATTTTGATATTTGGGGTTTATTTATTGTGTCAGGAGTATTTATACCCTTATGATTTCAAGATCTCAAGTAATATATGCTGTACTTATTAAATATATGCTACAATTAGTAAACACGTTTCTTGATACACTCTGATGTAAATGCTTTATTAAATTTGCATTTTATGCCAACAGCACAGCAATTCTGTTAAATATCTAAAGTTTATACAAATGAGAATGGGTCTGTAGTAAAGTAAGATTCCTTTTCAGCAATGGGAATAAAGTATATTTTTTCTATCTTTTAACATGCAGAGGAATTGAAGTCCTAAAGAAGAAAGTGTCTGTCTTACATCTCCAAATAAACAACAGCTTAATCCATGGCAAAAAGGTGCTGTTAAAACCTGTTTCTATCATTATCAGATGGAATTCCTGAGAAGCAGAAAATATGGGGAGGGATTGTGCTGACACTGCCTCTTGCATGGTCTGCACCTGTACTGTTAATGACCAATTCCCATCAAAAGCACAATGGCTTTCAGCGATTTTCTAAAATGTAGGATTGCGGGACCAGCTTCCAAAGAGGATTAAACTGCACCTCTCCATGCCACTGTAATGAAGCTTTATTTTCAAAGACTGCTGTAACCCTCCAGCAACTCCAGTATTATCAGGCTGTAGGATCAGAAAGACACTTCCTTTATGCTTGAGTATGCAGCTGGTGCAGGGATTTCCAGTATATCCTGTGGCAATTTTACTTGACACCTTTTATACAGTGCATTTTTGCCAAACTTAAATAGCAGAGAAGGGAAGAAATCATTTGATGCCAGTTGTGATTTAAAACATGACAGGTTAATGAGCACCATAAAATATTACCTAATTCTATTTCTGCAAATTGTCTCAAAATATTTACTTTCTTTGAATGACTGCCAGGGTGAATTTTATTTGGGAAACATTTTAAATTCTTCTCTTTTTGTTCTATTTTAAAAATATTTTATAGATAAGGTCAGAATGGAATCCAATTTAAACTAGACTGGTTTCTTAGATTAGGTAATGTGAATAAGGCTGTTTGTTTTCCAGCATATTCATTTTATTAAGACAGTCTTAAATTTATGTTGAAGGTAATAGGGGAAACTGTTTATAAGATCTTGTAAGATTAAAAAAATCAATTTTCTAAAAGAAGAAAAAGAGGTGCATGAAGAGAGATGCTCTTCATGGGAAAGGGTTTCAGTAAGACACTGTTTGGTTTAGTTCCAGTTTGTGTATTAAACAGTCACCATGTGTTAAGCTGGAGGGTAACTTTGGAGTTCCCTACTCTGTTTTGATGCCATGTGAATATGCTTTTTGAACGAGTGCATCTCAGCCAGAATGAGCTGCCTCACACAAAGCACCCTGCTCTCAGTGTGGTAGAGACCCTTGTACCAGGGAACACCTCAGTGTCTGCTTCAGGCTTTGCTTGCTGAACCCTCCTTTCCCTGACTGTTGTGCATGTAATGGTGCAATATTACTGTGAAAAGGTTTAGAGAGAGATGTTGGAAACATAACTTTCTAACTCTTTCCTTTAAAATACATAATGACCAAACAACTGGCAGAAGGCTGGACTGATTGAGAGACTCAGCATTCAGCTCCCATTCCCAAGGCCTTTGCTCTTTCTTTGCCAGGAGAATCACAGGCATCAAATTCATGTTTAACCATGTTTACTCCTTAGAGTATATATTTATTCCCTGTCCTGTAGTGTTGCTGACTGGAGTGGTGCTGGTCTGCCAGCCTGGCACATCCTTTGGCTTTTAAGCTTTGAATGTTGATGGAACATTAACTGGTAAAAAAAAAAAAAAAAAGGCAATTAGTGTGATATATAAAGAAAACATATCTTGCTGCAGTAATGTGTTTAGTTGTATATGTTTGTTTTTACAGTGCTCTGCTTCCTTTTTGCTGTCTGTTCCCAGCAAAATAGCACTTATCTGTAATATGTATTTCTCAACAGTAAAGAAGGAAATTGCTAACCCGCAGTACAAGTGATACAATAAATGATGCTTTTGCAAATATGCAGAAAGAACAGGTCATATGAAAGAGACTGGCAACCTATAGAAACTTAGTGATTTCTTAAAAATTATTTTTTGTTGAAGTTACTGATAAAAGCACAGGATGCTGGGTTGGTGTGGAAAACTGCTTTTGATTTCTGTGATGTTGTCTTGCTTAGAAAAGCAGGTCCACTGAGAAACGTTTTTTTAGCTCTCAGTTTTGGTATGTGAGGGGAATGAACACCGTTCTGACAGAGTTATCTCATTCTATTTAGGTATTCAAATTATTGCTATCAGCTCACTGGCATTAATTCGGTGGTTTCTTCCTTTCCCTGCTTCCCTTTTGTTGTAATTTTCATTCCCAACAGATCAGTCTTTTTCTTACAGGTTTGTATATTAGTATTCACACTGTAGAAAAACTCTTACAAGAAGATTGAGAAAACGTGTAAGCACTCTGCCACGGTTTAGGAACAGCACTCCCAGTTTACTGCCCCCTTGCCCCTAGACTCTCCCAGACAAGATGCCTCTTGCTTCCTCCCCCCTCTTTCCTCCCTTTCCACTTCCTGCTCTGGGGATAGATTTGAGAAAAAGGTGAAAATTAAGGGTTGAGATAAGAACGATTTATTGGAAATAGCAATAAGATAAGAAAAACCAGCAGTAACAGCAGCAATATTAATAACAAAAGTATACAAAAAAGGGTGATTTACATGCAGAGATGTTCACTGAGGATCCCGATGACAGGGTTTCCCCCTCCTGCTGCGATTTTTCTTGACTAAGCCCTGCCCTTCCTCCTGGAAGCGAGAATCCCTTATTTCCACTCCTGGCAGTGATGTGTGGTAGTGTGGAGTAACAACCTAGACATGCCACATGGCTCCAGGCTCTGCTCCCTCACAGCTACTGTGAAAATGTTGTCCTGTCTCTTGCAGGAAATGCATTTCCTTCCTTCCTTCCTTCCTTCCTTCCTTCCTTCCTTCCTTCCTTCCTTCCGCGCTTCTGCGCTTCCACGCTTCCTTCCTTCCTTCCGCGCTTCCTTCCGCGCTTCCTTCCGCGCTTCCTTCTGCGCTTCCTTCTGCGCTTCCTTCCTTCCGCGCTTCCTTCCGCGCTTCCGCCCTTCCTTCCGCCCTTCCGCGCTTCCTTCCGCCCTTCCTTCCTTCCTTCCTTCCTTCCGTCCGTCCGTCCGTCCGTCCGTCCCCTTTTGCTGCCATTGCCTCATTCGTGTGCTCCATTGGTAACTATTTATACCTGATCCAGGCTCATTCTCTGTATTCTTTTTTTCAATACTGACTGTTACTATATATTTCCAATAGAAATATAATGCAGTTACATTTCTAACTAATTACAATTTTGTGTTGTTGTATCTATTCGGCTTTATGTAAGTTACTAAGTCTTTTTTCAGCTTGTGTATTATTGTTCAGCTTTTTACCAATACGTTACTACTGAACTGTTAGAATTTCCAGTTGCAGTTGTGTTGTGTGTTTTTAAGCAGCTACCATGTTTTAGAGGTTGCTGTATTGCAGCATTATATGATATGTTCCTTCTACTAATGTTTTTGGAAAGTTTTTGAAGTAATTTTTGCTCATTTATGCATAATTAAATCAAAAATGACAAAACTTACTAAAATACCTGGTATTATAATCTTATTTAGTCAACATGACTACTTATCTGGTCTTTCCCACAAAGTTATCTTTATTCTTTTGTTATCAGTTGAGATTTTTTTTGTGTTGTTTAGTTTTTTCATTTGTTTGGAAAGTATCTTGCCTATTTAAAAAAAAAAAGTAGTGACATAAGTAAGCAACTTGGGAGAATTTGTAAGCCTCTAAGACAGAGATTTCCTTTGTGCCTATAAAGTCAAATGGTTTAGGTCTATCAGTGGCATGTTGCTGATATTTGTAACAGTAAATGGCTATCTGAAATCAAAGCAGTCTTTGTACTTTTCTGGTCCTTCTTCCAAGTTCTTCTACCTATCAGCTAAGCATATTCTTATTGGAGGGCAGAATTCCTCTTCATTTTGAAAGACAATCTTAGACTATGTTATAATTTTTCAACTGTTAAATAATTATGACCTGTTCACATTTGCTGAAGTATAAAATGAAGAGTACACACACACTTTCCTGAATCTCTTCCAGTTTGTATCTTTTGTGGAAAACATAACCAGACAGCTTGTCTCCACATAGTGAAAACCAGTCTCTTTCTGTGATTAAAATTGTGAGAATGTCATGTTGAAATTCTCTGTGGACCAAGGTGGTTTTCACTAGTCATCAGCAAACTTGGGTTTTGGACTCTGGTCAGCCTTTGGTCTCCATGCCCAAATACCAGGGAGAAAATGGTAAGCAGGACTGATGATGTTGTCCTGTTCCCACACACAAACATTGCAACTTAAAAAGGAAGACTTATTATTTATATTGAAGAGGACTAAATTCAAGGAGGTGGCAGGAGCTGCCTTTTCTGCAAAGCTTCCATATAGTGCAATTCACCATCGCTCCGAGCCCAAACAATGCACGTGGTGCCGCTCTGTCTGCTGTGGAACAATTTCAGCTCGCTTTTTTTAAAACAGGCACGAAGAATAGCTCTGTGATTGCAAACTTGGTCTGTGTGCTGCAGCAAATAACCTCTAACTTATTTATAGCATCATGCATTTTGGAAATTATAGCATTTTTATCCCCTATGGACACAGCTTATTATTTGCTTGGTTCCTTTACAATTGTGACTGTTTTTGCCACCCACTGTATATCATTCTTCAGTGGTTACTTTCAACCACAAATGGAGGTGTTGGCTTTGTGCAGTTTTGTAATACACAAGACAGTGCTTCCAAAGTTTGTGGAGCCCAAAGTCTGTAAACATTTTTTTTTTTGGACTACACTGTTAGTTTTTCATCCCAGATAGGTACTTTAGAGTTTAGTTAATGTAATGATACCATGGCACAGGTGTTGGTTTTCAACAGTACAACTAATCCATATTAATGAGGCACCCTTGGCAGCATTTGGTACAGAAAATATAATATAGACCTAGGAATACGGCCACAGCAGTGCACATGAGCTTGCTAATCAATTTTTATCCTTAGCTTCTATCATGAGTTTCAAGGAGCAATGATTTATGAGATCCAATTACCTTTGGAAGAAAAAACCCTCACAAAACTAGTAGCATTTACTGATAAAAAGGTTTTGCCAGTTCTGTTTTCCCAGGGCATCGTGATAAATGCGAGATGGAATATGCTGTGTAAAATGTCTTGGGAGAACAAAAAGACCATAGGTGGCCTGGAGCTTTTTTGGCAACGTCAAAGTCTGTAAATACTCTAAGCCACCCGTTTTCTCATATGTGGATGTGCACACATACACGGTAGGAAAAAAAGTCTTGGGAAACTTATTACTGCATTGGAAGGCTTGAGTGTTGTCTGTAGGACATGAGTAGTTAAATTCTCTCTTTTCCCCTATTCCAGGTGCTAGCTATCAAGAACTGTAGAAACTAGAATTATAAACTCATTACTTGGAAGAAGAATTAAAATAGTTTCTATTGTTTTGTTCTGCGATTGGTGAGAATAAATTACTCGAATCTCTGTGTACAGCATATTAGGAATTTTTCCCCCTCACCTTTGAGAAAGCCTTGCTGTTAGCACACAATTTCACTTAAATACCTCTAGTAAAGTGTAATTAATTTTCTGAATAGCTAGAAAAGACTCACAGAATCTCAGCCAGTCCAGATGCAGAAGGTTATGGATTTTATTGAAAACTCTTAAAACTCTCCCCAACATATTTCACTCATCAGTGGCTCTGGGTGAAGTGGGTGAGCTAGGCTCCTGCCAGTTATACAAACGTGGTACTTTTCAGGAGTGCAGGCAACTGTACTTGACTAAACCACAGAACAAGCTGCAGATGTTTATGGCTTAAAGTCTGGTCAGTTTGACTTGTACCTGTAACAGAGGTAAAGGTTAGGTGAAAAAACAGTCCAGGTTATTGTAGCTGTGTAACTGCTTTTATTAGGTTGGGTGTAACTGTGTGCTAAACCCTCTTGTCAGCATAGTGAATTGAGCTGCAGTGCTGTGCTGATGTGGCCTTTGATTTCATTTTGGGAGACAAGTTTGGCCTAAACTGGCTCGTGTGCTCTGCATGGCAATCCTCTGAGAGGTGTAGACTTGCCCAAAGACAGAAGCTATTTCGTTTCTAGGTTGAGAAACTGAATTAATGATGTTTGGGACCAAATGTGAATTGTAAGACTTCATATAACAAAGATCTTAGTCAGGAAAATTAATGCTATCATATAACCATGGAGTGGTAATTATTCACCCCTCTGGAACAGTTTCAGTAAGTGAGTCTGAGAAGGGAATTAACACAGCTAGGGAAACACTGCAGGTAATATATATCAACCTTCAGCTCTTAGAAGGCATGAGTCAGGCCTCCCACAAATAATGATTTTAAAGTTGTTTTATTTTTTGGTTTGTGTCTTTCTGGGTTAATTAGTTTTTGGGTTCACGTAATTTTTTTTTAGTTTGGCGGATTAGGAATTTTTAATTAAACCAACTTTTTTAAAAAATGGCAATTGATCTTCTGTAACTGATAAAATCATTGATATTAGCAAAGCTGGAGATGTACAGAATTATTTCACTGATAATTCCTCTCAGTCTGCTATATAATATGAAGATTACTCAGGCTGGAGGCCAGTACTTAGCCATGTACCCCAGTCAATAATGGGTCCAGTTCTGTTTAACATCTTCATTTGTGACCTCAGTGATGGGATGAGAATGTACCTTCAGCAAGTTTGCCCAGATTACAAAACTTGGAGGAGTTGTTACACAGGGTGGTTGTGCTGCCATCCAGAGTGACCTCAACAGGCTGGAAAAATGGTGTGATGAGAACCTCATCAAGTTCAGCTAGGGAAGCACAAAGTCCTTCCCCTGCGAAGGCAGAACCCCAGGCACCAGTACATACTGGGGCCACTGGCATGCAAAGCATCTTGCCAGAAAAGGCCTATGGGGTCCTGCTGAACACCCAAGTTGAACATGAGGCAGCAGTGAGCCTTTGTGGCAAAGAAAATGAACGGTGTCCTGGGCTGCATTAGACAAGCAGGTGGCAGGATGCAATCCTTCTCCTCCACTTAGCCCTGGTGAAGCCAGACCTGGAGGGCTGTGTCCAGTTCTGCGCTCTGCAGTTTAAGAGACGGTGCAGTGAAGGGCCCCTAAGATGCTAAAGGGACTGGAGCATCTCTCTGATGAGGGAAGGCTGAGAGAGCTGAGGCTGTTCAGCCTGGAGAAGAGAAGGCTCAGAGGGGTTTCATCAATGTGTAGAATACCTCAAGTGAGTGGGCAAAGAGTACAGAGCCAGGCTCTTACCAACAGTGATGGGACCAGGGGCAGTGGGCACACACCAGCACAGGAGGTTCTCTCTGAACATCAGGAAGGAGCTTTTTACTGTGAGGGTGACTGAGCACTGACACAGGTTACCCAGGGAGGTTGTGGAGTCTCTGTTCTTGGACATACTTAAAAGTCGTCTCTGGCCATTGATGATTTATTTAGTCACGTATTTTTATTTGAAGTCACCAGTTGGTAGAGAGGGATAGTTCAGAAGAGGGAGGAGTGGGTGTTTACTGCAGCTTGGAATAGGCCCAAAAGACTGATAAAATTAATTCTGTTACTCCTGCACACCAAACCCATGACAGATGCTTTTCTTCCCCTGATGCTTTCTGTAACTCCTTGTCAGCCTGTTTAGATGCCATTATCCAACCAGGGCACAAAACCAGGTAAATTCCTACAAAGCAAGGTAAGGCTTTTAAGGCTGAGTGTTGCCAAACTGTGTAGGGGAGTTGGCTGCTTTGCTGCCAGTGAGCAGCACAGCAATTCTGAATTAAAAAATGTGTGGTGTTTAGAGGCAGAAATAAATAACATTTTATTACATGTCTGTTATTTAAGACTAATTTATTCTCCTTTTCTGCTCACTAATATGCTAACAAAACCGACAGTCTTGCTTCTTCTCTTTTCAAATGCACTTGTGTGGAGCTAGGACAGGAATAGCACTTGAGTATAATTTTTGTATCCAATGTTTTGGAGCAAGAAGCAGAGGCAATAGTACTAAAGCAATACTTAGGTTGTATGTATATGATCTTGCTGAGTAAGGAGCATCTGATAACACTGTCCCTGCTGTTGTATTTGCTTGCCTGACTTTTCTTTAAAAAAGATAGATAGAATGTTCAAGATAGAATTTAAAATTCTGGGCAGGCATTGCTGTTGTGCTGGAAGAACTGCAGTGTAAGTAAAGACCCATATATTTAAAAAGAAAAAAGGGGTTTTGGGAAAGTGTTCTAAGAGTATTCAGTGGCTGTTAAAACTTGCCTTAATAGATTTTGGAGTCTGTGTGTGGTCACTGCTGCCATGGCTCTGCCAGCATGTTAGGCACGATAGCAGCCAAGCAGGGATGCAGATGTCTTTTGCTTTGTGAACTTGCTGAACATAGCCATGATTTATGGACACTGAAATGTGAAGTATGATGAGAACTAATCGTGGAGCATTTTTTTAATACAACACCAAAGCTCTTTTTCCTTCTGTGATAGCTGTCAAGAAAGGCAAATTTTCTATTTTCCCGTCCTAGCTTTTTTTTTTTTTTTTTTTTCCCCCGAAGAACTTGAAATCCAGTCCCAGCTTGGGTGAGAAATAACAACAGCCCCCCAGTTCTTTAAATACTGAAGGGATTGTTCTGAAAAATACTGAAGCTATATTTTGAATAATCTGCTTTGAAATTTGGCAGGCTCTGATCCCATGGAAAAGCACACATAATGTGGTCACACTGTGTGAGCATGTATCCACTTAACCAAGAAACTGAGATATGACTCTAAAGGCAGAGAAATAACCATTGGGTACAGCAAAAATGCCAATCATGTATTACTGCTTGATGACTTTTCGTTAGTAGGGTAAGAGGAAAAAGGCTTAAGCAATTTTTCTTTGATTAATGATCTTACTAGAAGAAATGAAGGATTGTGTACATGTCCTCTAAAACTTCATGTTCTTTATTTTCAGAGTAGTTAGCAGGCCTTGCAAAGGCAGTGAGATCTTACTGAATGAGTTTCATGATTCCTATAAAACTATGTAAAGCATTTCTTTATGAAAATGCTCAGCGTGCACGTTTAACCTGTCTGAAATCTTCTGGAAGTAATGAAGTGTTAGTTTAAATATTAAAATTTCTATAAATTATAATCTATAATGTGAAATCCCTATCAGAGTTTTCAGGTCTTTCTATACATCATAAGGAAATGTAAGTAGCATACAAGTTTAATTTATCTGCAATTTGTACTCATTAACTTCAAGTATTAACATAGCGATCCTAATCTCAGTAGTAATTCTAAGTTGATTGCTAATCTGTCCTTCCACTTGGAGAGTTCAGTTACTTATTTTCCCATGACTTTATATATTTGAAGTTATCTAAAAGTGTTTTAATCTTTCAGGTCAAGTGGTGCCTGTGCCACCTCACTCATCTTTGGGTCCCTGGTGCCAGACCAGTCTATTACCACCTAAGTACTAGATTTTGTTTCCCCTGAAGCCTTTCAAGACTGTTCTTGGCAGCTGCCTTGACAGGGCTGCTGGAGACGAGACTGAAACGCGCTCTGCTTCCTCCAGACACAGCTCAGTAAACAAGCTGTGATCCTCTGCTTGGCAGGAGGCAGAGCTGCTGCTGCTGCCAGCCTGGGAGGGGATGCAGAGCACTGATGCGTGGCAGCAAATACAATATCCTTTTCTGGGACTTTGACTTGAATAATGCATTGCTGTAATGTGGAGGTTTGTGAAATATTTGCCTGCTTCTGTGAGATTTATTAAGAGTATTCTTAGCTTGGGCCTGGAGTACACACTGGTGGTGCACTTAGCTAAAACTAAATTATAGTAAGTGAGTGGAAAGAAATAATGTATGGCAAGAGTAGATTAGGCTAATGTGCTAAGCAGTGATTTAGGCTTAAAAACAAAAATGAGGAAAGGAAGTTTTGAGGATATTTATCATAGAATCATGGAAAGGTTTGTGTTGGAAGGATCATTAAAGATCCTGTAGTTTCAATCCACCCACCATGAGCAGGGACACCTTTCCCTAGACCAGGTTGCTCAGCACCCCATCGAGCTGGGCCTAGAAGGGATGGGGCATACCTTCAGGGATGGCGCATCCACAGCTTCTCTGGGCAACCTGGTCCAGTATCTCACCATCCTGTGATTATTTCCATGACCTTCCTCTGGTCTCAGTCCAACAGGTCCATGTCCTTCTTGTGTTTTGGGCCCAAGAGCTGTGTGCAGCACTCCATGTGGGAGTCTCAGGAGGGCAGAGTAGGGGGGCAGAATCAGCTCTCTGACCTGCTGGTCACGCTGCTTTTGATGCAGCCCAGAGCACAGCTGGCTTTCTGGGCTGCAAGTGCATATTGCTGGATTCTGTTGAATGTCTTGTCCACCAATACTCCCTCCTCAGGGCTACTCTCAATCCATTTTCTGCTCAGCCTGTACTTGTGCTTGCAATTGCCCTGACCCATGTGCAGGACCTTGCACTTGGCCTTGTTGGCCTTTGTGTTGTTCACATGGGCTTATCTCTCAAGCCTGTCAGGGTCCCCATGGATGGCATGCACTGTTGACTGCTCTGTGCAGCTTGGTGTTACTGGGAAACTTGCTGACAGTGCACTTGGTCCCACGGCTTTCACCCTCTGTAAGCTTCCTTTTTTGTGTTTGAGTTTGTCCAGGAGTTCCTTGGTCATGCACTTAGGCTTTCTGGTGTTTTTGCCTAAATTCCTCTTAGTGATCCTTGAGTATTAACCAGCTTTCTTGAGCTTCACTTCCCCCTAGGGCTTTATCCCATGGTCCTTTCCAAGCAGATCCCTGAACAGGCTGAAGTCTTCTCTCCTGAAGTCAGGGTAGTGAGCTTGCTGTGAGCCCTTCCCCATTGCCCTAAGGATCTTGAATTCCACCATTTTATGGTCACTGCAGCTCAGGCTGCCCTTGAGCTTCATATTCCCCACAAGCCCCTCCTTGTTGGCGAGAACAAGGACCAGCACAGCACCTTGAGAACAATTAGGATTGTTCTTACAGGAACTTACAGGAAAGATGGGACAAGACTATTTTCAAGAGCATGTAGTGACAGGACAATGGGGAATGTGTTTAAATTCAAAGAGAGCAGATTAATATTAAGTATCAGGAAAAAATTCTGTATTGTGAAGGTGGTGAGGCACTGAGGTGGTGTGGCACAACTGAAGTTGCCCAGGAAAACTGTGGATGCTCCATGCCTGAAAGCATTCAAGGACAGATTGGATGAGCTTCTGAGCAACCTGGTCTGCTTGGTGTTCCTGCCTACAGCGGGGGCCTGGAACTAGTTGATCCTTAAGGTCCCTTCCAGCCCAAGCCATTCTATGATTCTATGACCTCTCCTCCATGGCTCCTCTATCACTGAAAACGTACATTACCATCTACACATTGTAGGAGCCTCCTGGATTTATCTCCTACTGTGCTGTCCCTCCAACAGGTATTGGGGTTGAAGTCCCCCAAGAGAGTCAGAGATTATGAATGTTGCATCTGGTTGGTCTTCCTGGTCAGGTGACCTGTAGTACGCTGCAATGTCACTTGTCCCTGCTGTCAGTTTAATCCTGATCCACAAACTCTTGGTCTGCTCCTCATCCTTTACCATTAAGAATTGGTAGAGTTTGTCTCCATTTTCTTTACATCAGACATCAAATTTGAAAGGGCTTTCTCTGAGAATTTCCCATTCATGATAAGAAAAAATAATTACGCTAGCTGTTAGTTCTTCTTCTAGCTTTGTTCATCAGCCTTTAGATCTATGAATATTCCTGTGGCAAGATATTTAAGGACACTACTATTAGTTGAAAGGTGAGGTTTTTCCTCCTTTAAAGTGAATTGAAAACTGTTCAGTAACAACATCGATCAGATCCTTGATAAGATTGCAGGCATACTTTGGCATCAGTACTTTTACACAATCAGTGCCAGGACACTCAAGTGCAGTCATATCTTACATCTAGTGTGCAGAACAGGCAGGCCTGCCTTATTTAAATAAGGCTCTATGTAGGTATAAATACTAGAAAATCTTGTGCTAAAATAAGTCTTGTGCTTGTTTTAAAATAAAGTATCTGAGGATAAAGTCTTCGCATATCTTTAAGGTTACTTGCTCTCGACTTGTTTGCCAAGAATAAAAGTCAGAACTTCAAGACTGCCAAAATCTTTCTGACTAGCTCACACATAAGGAAGCTTTCAATTTGTGGGTTCAATTCTTTTTTCTGGCATTAAACACATAATTGTTTTTAGTATTCTGGAGCTTTCTTCTGTAGCTGCTTAACATAATAACATGCTAGTATTTTAAGCTTAAAAACTAAAATTGAAAGAGCAGTAGAGAACATGCTGTTACTATCTTTGCTATTAGTGATAAAATGAACCGTATTCTTTGTGTTCCGTTAATGGAAATCCAGGGATTTGTTTATTTTAGAATACAATTTTCTTCTTCTTTTTTTTTTCTTTTTTTTTTTTTTTAACCAATTCACACAGTTCTTATAAATAAGCAGTTCTTTCTTTTTTACTTCACTATGTATGACTTTATCTGTTGTATGGTCTGCATGAGTTAAAGAGCAATTGCTAAATCTCTTATTAGCTTCATGCTAATCATTCAAAAACCTTAATACTCTTTGCAAGCAAGCATTTCACTCCTTAGAAAGAAGTCTGCATATTTTGCATATTGTATAGTGAATGATGTCCCTGCTCATTTCTGAGGGTTTTGAACTAGATAATCTTTAAGGTCCCTTCCAACCCAGGCCATTTGATGATTCTGTGGTAGGAAGCAGGTGAAGGCAGCACTTCTGATGTTATGCTAGAGGGCTACTTTGGTTTCTTAAACATGCTCACAAGCATGGTAATGTAAATAATAGAAGTGCCATTCCCATAAAGAGAAAGTTGACAAAAATCATTATTTGAAGAGTAGCAATAATCTACATGATTTTTTTTTTCTGCTAACAGATAACTAATGCATGTGCAATATCGTAGATGTGTTAAATTTTCCCTGACCCATTATTTGCACAATCTAAATGTGTGTGAAATACAGATGTGAAGCACAGTCGTGGTTGTCTTGTTACACTTCTCAGTTCCATTGAGCCCTTGCGATGAGGATTTAATATTACAACTCTGTTGTTATCGTCTTTGATGTCCCTTTTGAAGGGACATAGGGCTTCTGCAATTCCAAATCCCACGCTCGGTTTTTCCTCTTGGTCGGAGTGGCAGCCTTGAATTGGGTGCGGGTGGCAGGGAAGGGCGGGAGGCCAGGTCACCGTGTTTCTGAAGGAGATAAAATACAGTAGTTGGAAGTGCCGGGCTGTCTCCGGAGCAGCGCCATCTCACGCGGGCCTCGCCGAGGTCAGGAGCGCCGGGCGGGAGCCGCGTGACCGGCATCTCCAGGCTCCCCATCGGGCTGCAGCCATCCAGCGCCGGGCGAGCCACCGCTGCCTGCCGG
Source organism: Dicaeum eximium (assembly GCA_013396995.1). NCBI lineage: Eukaryota > Metazoa > Chordata > Aves > Passeriformes > Dicaeidae > Dicaeum > Dicaeum eximium. The sequence continues at coordinate 1,864,163 of VWZP01005221.1, forward strand.
GGAGAGCGCCCAGCCATTCTTCCGCCTTCACTTCCTCGGCTCTTTAGCCCCCATTGAGCGTGGAACAGTGGCGGGGGACAAAAGCTGTATACACTGTACAAACAGAGCACTAAAGCGGCAGTACACTGAGTCATTCTTCGCTCTGTGTGAGAACTGAGGGGGACTCTATTCACCGCCTTTGTGCCGGTGTCTGTCAACAGCGCTGTTTGAGGCCAGCCCCATTGTGCCGGCCAATGTTTCTTATTGACCCGAGTCTGTGCCCGCAATGTTCCCAGGGTCGAAGTTGCGAGCGAGAGAATGTTTGAAAAGGGGTAATCGTGGGCTAAATGCGTTTTGCTGCATTGTCGTCTGACCTATTAAATCTAAACTGCGGTCCGCGTTCATGCAAACAGGTAATTATGTAGTCACAGCTGCAGCCATTGACATCTGGTTACCGCCCCGTGGAAAAAGGGGATGGAGTGCTCGCCTCTCCGTCCGGGCTCTCAAACGCTGAACTTTAATGATATTAACTGAAAATAGAAGGTGGATTAGCAAGACTGACAGGTGAACAAGGTGGATACTTTATCCAAGAAGGCAGAAATAAGTCTGAGTGCAGTTGCTTGGGTATTTCTGCTGCCTCATGCATCAGGTTTTTCCCATAGCTGCAGGCTTTGCTGGGCTCTAGAACCAGTTATAATTTAAGGGTTTTAGATCAGGAGAAGCAGCAAAATACTTCTGTCATCCTGTTGTACAAAACAGTTCTGCAGACAGCCACATTTATTGTTCTGGAAGCAGCTTCTGGGTTCAGCTATGGGGACCAGTGGTTCTGGTCCCTATAGGAGGAGTTGCCAGGATTTCCAGATAACAGAGCCTCATTATCAATAAGCCAGCATTTCAAAATTTAGTGGTAAGTGTACAAGGGCGATAAAACATTCCTGGCCGTAAATTATTTTAGGAAATCGTTTTTTTCTTTTAATGTACTTTGGAACTGAGGGCATAGTATTTGCATGTAAATTAGTCTGACATCCTCTTTCTCATCCCCCTCTGCTCTCTATCTTTCTGCTGAGAGGAAAGAGGTCTCTACATAGCATACAGAATTATTAAAACAGCTTGCTTTTCTATCCTGCACCACTTTCAGCGCTGGGATAGATAACAACCACTACAGAAGTTAGGGGAGAGGGTTACAAGGTCCTGGGTGACTTTCATGGCACATCAAAGCTGGGAGCACAGTCAGTGCTGAGCAGCCCTGGATGCAGGGTGGGAGAGAAGTGCAGCCAGCTGATAAATCCCTCCTTGAAGGGATCTTGCAGGAATGAATGGTTATCTGCTTCTCCTTGTGTTTGCATCCCAGTGCTGCTCCTTAGGAGTCAATTATTCTGAGGTGCTGTTGCAATGTGGACCCCATCTCCCATGAAACAGGGAGAGTAGGTGCTACATATTATGATATAAATATGTAGATACAGATATATGGATGTAATCTTCCAATATGTGACCTTCTAACATTATGGGAGGTCTGTAATTGCCAAAAGAGTGGAATGTTCTCCTTTAAAGGTACATCCACTGTTACAGATCAGAGAGCTGATTCTTCATTCATGGAGCAGGGAGGAAGAAAATGTGGGCTGCTCAGATTCAAGGGAACCTGTTTGTGTTGTGGATCTCTCAAATTGCCCTTTTCTTTCTTTCTTTCTTGGTTGACTTTTACTTGATTTCTACCTTCTTCTACTCCTTAAAGGCCTCTAGGGAATGGACTGAGTTTCTTATGAAAAAAAAGCAAGGTTAAAATGTGTGAACCAAAAGTATTTCAGGTATATGTAGAAATGTACTGGCATTACTGTGTTTTTCAGGCAGAGGACAGTAGGGAATGACTGAGTCCATCTGCCAGCAAAAGACAGTTAAATCACATCATCACAATTATTTGATTCTGTGGCTCCTCAATACTCACTGCTGCAGGAAAGAATAAATTTTCTTAGCAACATTTCTAGGCTATACCAGGGCTATATACAGTCTCTTTGCCGTCTCTGTGTCAACACAGTTTTTTCCAAATATATAGAAAGTTCTATTTGTGCATTCCCTGGTAAATGTATTAAATTCATAAAAATACTAAATAGTTGTAGGAATTTGTTGTTTTTCACTTATGTAGCTCTGTCTTCTAAACCACTTGCCCAATTCTCTGCTTAAAAATGAATATTCAAAACAGAGTATTTCCTTTTCAGTACCTGCTGTTATTTTTTAATGTAAAGGGATTACCAAGGAATGACATAATCTAAAGGACTCAACTATCTGAATCAGTGTTCTCTTCAGCTGTATTATCTGTAGAGGAGATAAATGAGACTGAAGATTTATCCTGCAGAGGTCTGTAAATGCCTTACACTCCTTAAAATACTTTAATTCTATAAATGAGAAAACCTGTTCCACTTCAAATAAGAGAAGTCAGCATGAGTTTGAAATGAGAATTCTTAGCAGAGATCAAGAAGCTTCCTGGTTAAACTGTCTTTTTCCCTGTCTTACCTAATAAGTAAAACTTGATCAAACTTTTAATTTGGGTACTCCAGTTTTGATGTCATGTGCATCCTGTGATGTCTCAGCTGTAATTCTCAGCTGTCTCTTTATGTAATTCAAAAGGAGTTATAAGAATACACTTTTCAAAGAGGCAGAGTTGACTTGTCTTTAGATATGTCACCCAACTTACTGAAATAAGCATTAACCACTGCAGCATTCCTGTATGTTTGGAAGGTGGTGCTGTATAATGAAAGAAAAGTTGAAAACTTAGATATAGGAATTACTATGTGCTCAGTAGTTCAGAGCAATAAGGTAGTAACATCAATGTAATCAAGGGAAGTCTTGCATAGTATACATAGTTTAGCCTCATGCTTCAACAAACAAGACATTATAGACAAAATTCTTATAGTTCTAGACAAAATAAGAGAACAGAAATATAGAATTCTTGGATGTGCACTGAAGACTGATTACCTGCACATGCAGTATGTGTACTCAACATTCTGGCCTGCACTTGGTGGAGAATAACTTCAGTGTGGGCTCTGAGGTTCTTGTTGAAGTTGTTATACTAACTGGTAAAGTTAGCCTTGAGTATGATGCCTATTTATGCAATTTACATATAGTGCATATATAGCCAAAATCTACATGACCTTAATTTCATGTACCTTTCTTAGAAGGAGAATAAAGTATGATTAAAAAGGAAAACAGTTTCTATGAGAAATTAGTTGGCTTGTTTTAACAAAGGGCCCCAGGATATCATAACCAATGTGTAAAAAATCCAGCATGCTTGGCACACATTGCCCCCATGAATTGAAAAGAACTCTATGGAAACTGAAATGACCTTTCTAAAAATATATTTGAGGGCAGACCCTTTGAGTACAGGAAGTAATGTTCCAATAGCAGCACCACGTGGAGCAGCCCTTTTCCCATACATGACATTTATGGATTGCAGCTATACACAAAATGTGGCAGAGAAGCACAGAAATGTACATTTCCTATTGGTGAAGGCTTTCCTGCCACCACTGCTCCTTCCAGGGTTTGTCTTCATACAAACCTGTGGGAAAGGCTTTATGGTTCTGTAAACTCTATCCAGCTTAATGTTAACCTTTTTCCTTACAAAAATTTTCTTCAGGTTTTAAAAAAGTGAATTTATCTCAGCAGAAAACTGAAATAGCACAAAACATTTGAAATTATTCTTACTAAAAAAAAAAAAAACAAACCCTCAATTCTTAAGGCCACTGGGTGATGTGCAGCATTGTCTAATAATGAGAAAACTTGTGAGCATGTTCATGTAACCTATGTAGGGTTCTGGGTGTGTTGAAATTAAGAACTCAGTGCTGCTTTAGAGGAACACAGCTATAGGGAGGATCAGATATTTTAGTTGTTAACATACTGTCTAAAGCAAAAAACTTAATTTCAGAAAGGGAAAATTTGTGTGCAACTGAGATCAGATCAGTAATGGCTTTGGAAGACAGCTCTGGTTTTCCTGCCACTGGGGCTAATGCACAGTAAGAACAAAGGAGTGGGATTAGTTTACAAATTACCTCCTTTAGACTTTGTAAAATTCAAGATTTATTTCTGAAAAGTAATCAAAGGCTCCATTACGAATGCCTTTTATACTCTGCAGTATGAGGGCAGCTGACTGGTCAACTATATTTTCTGGTTTTATAACTCTCTAGAAATTGACACAGTTTGCTTTTTTCCTCTTGGTTTTATTGCATGTGGACATTTCCCATATTCAAGTTCAGATGATTTTTTTTCCCCCTAGTAACTAGAATGAAATTAACTTAGTTTTTCTCTCAGTCACATTGTGACTTATATTGCTTTTTATTAGGGAAGATTTCTATGTACAGACAGGATGCAGTGCTTAAACAGGGTTTTTGAACAATAAAGTATAGATGCAAACAGCCTCGGCATGGGTTTCCTTTTACCCTCCTCTGACTATTGTCACAGCTTCCCCTCATTCAGTCCAGTGGTAGTTGTTCTTTGTCTGAGACCAATAAATAGTATTGATAGATCAGCAAATGTGTTTATGTTTCATCTCTTGTAAAATAAAAATGCAGTTCTGGATAATTCAGATTTCCTCATTCTCCTTATAAGAACATTGCTGCTGCTCTGCAGCCTTCAAGAATAAAATGAAAAACTGTTTGGAGAGTAAAGAATTTTTAACAGCTTGTTCTTGCTTTGTTTTTTTAGAAGGAATTTCTGCTCTTTGACAAATTGAGGTATTTTTCTTTAAAGGAAAATATACATGGTAATACACATGAAATTAGTGCAGGTGGAATGCATGTTCATTCTTAGAAATGCTGCTAAAAGTTATAGTGCCAACTACCTCATTAATTCACCTTTATTTATGGAATTGGTGAGGTAAAAACGTTAAGGGATTGGAGATTGCACAGCACTGGTAACAGGAAAGCTGCTCAGGGATTTTTAGGAGAAAGATGCTTATACCTTGGTGCTTCTGGAGAAGGTATGTGCAGTGGAGGGTTAACTCCCTGACAGACTGAAGTGTCTTAATTAGAGCTTGGCAAAGAGCCATGGTCAGGAGAAATATGCAGTGCCTGAGACAGCAGCAATAACTGGTGGTTTGAGCCTCTGGCGAAGTCTCCTGCATTCAGCAGCACACTCTGCCTCTGCCTATGTGTTGTGGGAAAGCAAGATACTGCTCAGACCTGAAACAAAGCAGCCAAGCATTTTCCCATCCAGCTTCACCATTTTCGACTTTAAAAGAAAGGATGTGGAGATGTGGAAAGAGGGGAGATACCTGTCAATAAAAATAGCTTTTGCAGCGATTCGTTGCACATAGTGACCTGCAGCTGAAGGAAAGGGGAGTGAAAACTGCAGAGCAAATCTGGTTTTGCACACTGGAGAGAATGAGTGCAATACTAGTCTTAAAACAGGAAAATGAGAGAATTTGAAGTTTGAGGCTGAGAAGATTTTAAAACATTGATGACCTCTGGGGATGCTTTTCAAGTTAGGAATTACTGCATGTGTTTGAAGAGTGAGGATGATTTACTTTTAAGAATTATTAATAGATACTTCTTTCCCAAGGTTATAGCCTATTTACAGTCCTGGTAGGAAAAATATAATATCAAATTGCCCAATTAATCCTATATTGTCATAGGATGGATGATGCAGATTACATGTAAAACAAAACCACCAAAGCTGTTACTAAAAAATTAAGTATAAAACTACTTATAATGTTGGGACTAGGTTGCTGGATCTTACAATGAGAAATACAAAGATACAGATTTGGCATAAAACTGAGCTGACAACATTGTATCTATAGAGACACATTCAGAGAGACAGTAGCACACTTCTCTAGCTGGTGTGTCCATGAAGGGCATAGAAAGGCTTTTTACAATGTAAAAAAGCCCAGAATTTGTAAGACTTGGTATCTCTGTGAATGCCAAAATTTCCCATACCTGTGTTAAAAAAGAAGAAAAATGTGTTGTACGTTTGAGGGATTTTCCAGAGGTACAAATAGTAATTGAGCTCTTAAATTTCTCTCTAAATTTCAGTGGAAATTAAACACCTAAATCCAATCTGTTGAGGCCTGAGAATTATCTCCTTTTAGGTACAGTGGCATCAATAATGCATTGCAGTTTCACTATACAAAACCACAGTACCAAAATAGTCTTTACTGGTATTAATGCTTAACAATAAATTACAAGATTGAATCGAAACCACACTAATGTGTCTCTTTAAATCTCTAGGTGGAGATTTACTTCACTTCATCCAGACTCTGCATTTCATAGTAACCTACTAGTAATCACAAATCACATCAGTGACTTGCGAGTCACAGGAGAGTGCAAATCCTGCTAATTAGTGAGGAACTGAATGGTCATTTAATCCATGCCAATTATGTGCATAATAATAATAATAATCTGTTACTTTAGCACCTCACTGGAGCATTTCTGGAGTCTCTAATTCTACCCTCGCCTATTGCGTGACAGCAGAGTGGCAGTGCCAGTGTTGGCCTCGTGTGTCAGGCTGGTGGGTGCCGTTATGGACCTGTATGAGTAGGTGTTTAAAAAAAGGCTGGATGAGGCACTGGATGCCATGGTTTAGTTGAAGTATTAGGGCTGGGTTGGCCTCGATTGTCTTAAAGGTCTCTTCCAATCTTGCGATTCTGTGATTCTGTTTTTCTGTACAGAGAGAAATCTAAAAACCTGCTGTGAATTGGAATCTTCAGTTTGCCTGGACAAACACCCGCTTTGAATAAGCTGGTAATGGTTCTGGAAGGCTGTCTCCTGTTTTATGCTTTCGATTCACAAGTTTGACTTTTTGCCTGGGATTATGCATCATCTCTGATGAACCCATCAAAACTTTCTAGCAGTGACAGTCCACCCTGCAAAGCAAAAAATAGGAGCTGTTCCCATAGCCTTCAATCACAGCTCTGGCTGCTTGAGATGAGAAGCACCTTCTTTGTGAAGAACATCACCTGCTTAGGTCTTACTGCATGAAGAAGGGTCACCTTCTGCTTGAAAAATATGATCTCTTAATTTACAGTCAGCTTGGATAGCAAAGAATTCTGAGTCCTATGGGGGCTTTTCCAGTATGTGTCTGGAGTTTAAGGAATTCAGGGGTTTACCCACCTGCATGATATCTCTGACACAGCCAGCTCTTCTTGTGTGGGCTGTTATGCCATGGCAAGTGTCTCTTCCCTGCCTAGAGAAGATGTGGGTTATCCCTTCCCACAGTGTCCTTGAGCATGGATATGCTTGCTTCTGACCAGATTGGTCTTGGGTACATGCAGCTACTTTCAAGTTAATTTTACAGCAGAAATTGTGTGTTTGCATTTTCTGCATTTGTTTTCTAGGAGAAATCTTTGGACAATTATCTGATCTGCTTTTTCAAATGTTTGTGCAATTATTTTAAATAAAAATGGAGGAGCTTAAGTACTATATTTCAGTACTTAAATATATTTCTGTAAACTGTTTGCATGTGTGTTTTATTCTAAGGAATGTAGCAGATCTATGTAAATTTGTATCTGGACACTTGTAAAAATAGCACTTTGACCCAGTTATCTGAGAGCAGTTGCTTTATGAAAGAACTGCTGAGGATCAATGAAGACCTACCATGAGAAAATACAAATTGGAGTCTATAATGAAGATTTACAGTGAAAAATTCCATAGCTAAAATATTTAAAAATTAGGTATATAGCATATGTTTCACTCAGACTCTCAGTGTTTAATGTCAACATGTTTTGTGGACAGAAGGGAAAAAGTCAGTGACAGAAGCTTGACATCAATAAATGTTTTTGTGCCATCTCCCTGGCCTAATAGCAAACTCGGAGGCAGGAGCTATACAACACAAGCAAAACTCAGTTAAAACCATAGTGCATTAATGTAAATGGATAATTCATTGTCTGAATGAAAGGGCCCAGTGAGTTTGCTTCCATAGAATGCTGCCTTTGTTAATGGTAGCTGCCAGTATTTTCATTATTGACCAGGGGGATGGAATCCTGAGTGTGCTCGTTAAATGTGGAGGTGATGTCCAGCTGAGAGTGGCTGCTAATCCAGTTTCTGGTTCCTTTAAACTGTAATATGGCCTTAGACTTCCAAATTAGGTTGACCATTTGGAGAAGGGGTCTGAAAAAAACTATTGGCAATCGGAAGGTACAATTGCAAAGTGTTGGACATAGGCAGAGATGGGCATCAAATGATCAAGTGATTCTGCAGAGTAAAGTTTTGCTGTTACTGTAGTTAAAAAGCTATGTATAAAAAAAGAAAATCATATATGTCTACATGTCCCCCCTTCCCAAGAAGAAGAAAGTAATAAGGAATAACTTGTCTGGATAAATATAAAGGGTATTTTTGATTAGTGTTATTATTTTGATCCATGATGACCTTTTTCACCCTTCTCATGGTGGTGATCCATACAGCTCCTTACTCCATCCTTCCTCTCCATCTCCAGTTGAGAAACCAATGAATCTGTCCTTTTTGTCAAGATGACTTTCATTTTGTTGAGAGGACTTTTTCAGTCTGCTGGTGGGACAGGTCTGTAGGTATCATGAAAATGGGTTGGGTTGGGAAGGTGGCATTGACCTGCCTTCATTTCTCTGGGAGGAGCTCCATGGCTGCCAGGTGTATCTGTCGTGTCCTCTAGCTGGGACAGAGGCTCACTAGTCAAAAGACACTTGTGGCCATTCACGCTGCTCTGTGAGAATGTTTTAATTCACTGAAGTCCTGATGCTGTGTGTGACTCCCTGCCAGGTCAGATGAATGTCAGTCACAGTGAGTTTGCAATGAATAAAGTATGGTATGGAGGGTTTCCCTCAGAATAAAGCGTTAGCTCTGGACAAACACTTATCTACACCTATTCAGTGAAAATGTACCTTTTTAATGTAGGATCTCTTGATTTTGGTTGTGTTAAAACAAGTGCTGAGTCAGTTGCATGCGTTTTAATAGGTATAAGTACATGAAAGGAATAACAGTTTATTCATCATGCATTTTTCAGTCACTTCTTCAGGTGTTTATTACTTCAAATGAAAGAGGTTGTACAAGTATACAGGTTTTAAATGGTTTTTAAAAATTTAAACCAATTAAAGGTTGCATTCCTAGTGAGAAGAAAGAACAACTTTTTGCTGAATTACTTTCAGTTTAGATTTATACTTAATTTTTACATCAGTATTTTTATACCAGTGATCTTTAGAAGCTTTTCATTTTTGTTTGAACAACAGAAAGTTTCCAGGGTGTCTGTGTTTTCCCTTTTCAATTTTTCAATTGAATTTTTCTTACAGGTAAATGATGAGATTCCTGGCCTTTGAATGTTTTTGTTTAAGGGTAGCTTTTAAGACTACCTTTAAAGTTGCCTTTAATCACAGCTATTTAACTCATGTCTGGGGCTATTTGAAAATAATTGGGGTTTTTAAAGTGTTTTGAGTGGATGCAGAACATGGAATTGAGAGAAAAAGAACTTCCCAACTGAGCTGTTGCATTTGCTCCCTCCAGCCTGCCTGGGAGCCGATTGCCTACCCTCAAAGCCTCTCATTGTGGTTGCCTGTGGCTTCTTGTGGCAGAAACAAGAACATAAAAACAGCTATTTTGGGTAAGACAGCAATACCTCTTGCAGTACCCAGTCTCCAGCAGTAGCCAGTGCCTGGGGAAGGTTTATAGACAGGGCAATAACAGTGCAGTGCTTTTGTTCAGCTTCCAGCTGGAGGGACTTCCAGAGCAAGAGGTAGTGTTCTCATGGTTAATAGCCCTTCACTGATCTCCCCTGCCCCAGTAAAACACTCCTTGAACTTCTGTCAACTGTTTCAGCACCTGCAATAACTTAGGGCAGAGTATCGCAGCCTGTGTGATAAATGAAGTTATTTTTTTCTTAGCTTATTATGCCAGTTTTATTTAATGCCTGCTTATTCCTGCTTTAGAAGCAACAATGAACCATTTTACCCACTTGGAGCTTTCTGTGACTCAAGATTCAAATACATTCCTGTTTCTCACACAAAATTAAAGTTTACCAAGGGTCAGGGGCTACTGGTCACACCGTTCAGTCCATTCTTTTTGAGGCTGAATAGTCACAGATATTTTTTTCACTGCTCTCTCCACACTTGGAAGTTTAACTATATCCTTTTCACAGGCAAGAGAGTCAATAAAGGGGATAAATAAACTTTTAAAAGCTATTATTTTGTGCAGCAGCATAAAATATTTTCAGTTTAGTTTTCTTTTTCTTGGGTAAATCCAAATACTCAATTTGGGTTTTGACTGCAGCAGAGTCTGAAGCAAGTGTTTTCTTTAAAATTTTCTCTTGTAACCCTACGATACTCTTTCTTAGCAATAGAAAGTATTTAAGTGTGCACATGAAGTTTAGATATTTTTCCCTCAATGTGACCTGCTTCACATTTACTTGTGGTGAATTTTATTTGTCACTTTATATCCTTACCACTATATATTCTGTGAGGAGCTTATGTAACTCTTTCTGACCAGCAGTATTTTTATTAATGTAAATAGTTTAAGTTTCTTACTGATTTTAAGAGGAGGGAGTTTGTACACAGATTGAAGTATTACATTTCAGTGAGGCTTGACTGAAGATTTCCCTTTATTGAAAAAATGAACCACTTTTATGATTGATTTTATCTTTTCCACTCATTGATGTGATCATTACCTTTCTTATTCCATAACAGCTTAGCATGGTGTTCTCTGTGGGGTGGGTTTTTTTATGATCTCCTTGGAAGAGACCTTGTGAAGCCCTCTGCAGATTCAAGTGAGCTGTTTTGAAGTGGTACAGATCAGTAGTTTGGCTGCTTTCAGCCTTGCACCAATCCACCTAATCTGAGTTACACAGTCTCTCTTAGTTTTCCCACTGAAAAAGGAGGCAGAAGTGCATCTAAGGACTGCCTCTCCTTCCCTTGTAGAAGCTGGAATGTCTCTTGGAACACCATTTGGACAGACTGCCCCATTTTTACAAGGTAACTAGTGCCCTGGGCTAGGGAAGAGGAAAAGGAAATTCAAGGCAAATCCAGCGAGTGAGAAATGAGATATGTGAAAACTTGAAAGAACAGAAGTGGAATGCTGGCACTCAGTGTGCTTTAAAAGTAACCTTCTTCTTGGCACCTGGGCCATTCCTGTCCACTGCCTGAGCAATGCTGTGTGATACAGAAACGTTTAGGGAAGCCACAGAAGCAGTTTCTTTGGAGTAGTCCCATTGACTCCACAGGAAGTTTGATCAGGCTGCACGTCAGAGATTGCTGGATAGGTGAAAAGGTGAAACCAGCTTGTTTAAGCACTGTCTGCTCCTTTAGCCCAGCCAGCCTGTCTGTGAGTCCATCTTTTAAAACTCTGTGTTAGCTTGTGTGCTGGAATATATCTGTCTCTCATAAACATGCAAGAATGCAAATATAGAACTACAATTTTTAATTTGCTATTAGCTTTTAAAAATAACTTAGTGTACTGGTTATTAGGAACTGTCAGTAAGAGATTGGATAGCAGCTCTTGTGGGGGGCTCCGTGTGTGGGATTATTTTGAAGACTACTGTTAAATTAAAACTTGGATCAAGTAGAAAGTCTCCAGGGAATGCTACAACATAACCTGTGAGGTCAGTAATGTTATATCAGTAATATAAATCAATGATAATCACAATTACTATTATAGTAAATAAAAGTAAATAGCATTCTTAACAGATATCCAGTTTGAAGTAAATGTACTCAGAAGAAATAAATATGATTAAACCAGTGGATTCTTTGAAGTCATAAAGCCCAGGTCATCACCTTCATATTTTCTGTCTGATTAATTCTGGGATTATTCCTGGTTCTGTTATGTCTGCTTTCATTTCATTACAGACACAACTTCATCAAATATTAATAGTAAGGGGTGTAGGACAAAGCCTTTGCATCTTGTTCCTTGCTCTCCCCTGCTTCCTTATCAGCAATGGGAGTATTCTGGAAGTCATGGTCAACTGCTCCTGCAGAGCCAGCAGATGGAGAGCAAGAACATGGCTCTGCTTCTATGTGGAAATGTAGGAAGGAGCTGCTATTGCTTGAGGAGGAAGAGGGTTAAAATGTAATTGGCCAATCAATATCACTAATAAAAAATGAAGTTTGAGAAGGTTTAATTTTGAAAAGACCTACTGCAGATACTGTGTTCTCCCCCCTCAAATCAGTTATTTTTCTCCCCTTAAAATATTAAATGTACTCAAAACTTTCTGACTGGACAAGCTTTTCCCTGAATAGTTTATTTTAGCTTCTTGCATCCTGCAGCTGACAGAAGGATATGATCACAGAAGTGCTGCTTGTAAGAGTGCGTGTGTTTTACCCAGACTTGAAGTTGGCACCTGCCAGGTATTCAGTGGCAAATGCTTATAATTAAGTGGGTAGTGGCACAACCTCCTTCTGAAGGCAAACACCTGGAGCAGCTGGCAATACAATAAATATTGGCAATATAGTACACCCCATTTTATCAATCAGCCACTTCCTTAACAGACTATCTCCTATTCTGGTACTCCTTTTTTCTTGATTTGAAAGTGCAACTTACAGGCATTTTACACAAAGTTGCTTTGTAGCCAACTGTAATCATAGCAGAAAGCATTAATTGTATAGTAACCTATGTGATGGGTTCTGACAAAAGTATAAAATCTTTCTATAATATTTTTAATAAATCACATAACTTATAAGAAAAAAAGATATACATTTTTACAGTAAAAATTTTGATTAATGAGAAAAACATCTTTTAATTCAGGTAATTATGAGCCTCTTTAAAATCCCTGGTTGGAAACAGTCTGTGCATTTATTCAGGATTCTCACTTGTGGCAAGAAAAATTAGTTATTTAAAAGAACTGATCTGTGGACACTGATGTTATCAAGCCTAAAACTTCTCTCACAGTTTTAATAGGTATTTTGTGGGTGGTTCATAGCACTGAGCCTTATGTTGTACAGTCAATGCATCCAGGCTCAGCTGCTCATAGTCTATAAACCTATTGCCTTGACTATTAGTTCAGTATGATGGATAATGATAACAACTGTACTTGGAAGTTTACCAGTGAAGTTTAAAAGCAGAGTTTTGCTCACATCCCTCTGTAGATTAGGGTCAGTGGAGTTTTATTTTACCAGGCCCCATCTCTTGCACCAATCACCACGTACGTGTGCACATTCCAGTGATGTTGTGGGAGGAATAGTTAACATCTGTTACAGGCAGTCTGCTCTTGTTTCTCTTTCTTTTTCACTGGGTTAAAGTTTCATATGGAATTTTGTTTTTACAGATTTTAATTTGTATCTCATTTGTTAAGTATGTTTCTTAGAAGGAGCCCCAGCTAAAGGAATGCAGCTTGCATTAAAACACAGAGGTGTGCTGCAGGATGGTTCTCATGTAGGCAGGCACTCTTTTCAGAGCCTGTGTCTTGAGAACTTAAGTTTTGATTGGGGAATAAATAACTCCACGAGCTTCAATGTGATGAATACCTTTAAATAATTTATATCTGCCCACTAGAAGATCTTTTATATATATCCAAGCTCCGTTTCTTGAAATACCTCTAAGTCCAAGGGATGAGTATCTTCTAATACAGCACTGTATTTCATAAGTCAGTCTGCTGAACACAAGAGAGATTTGATGAACTTCTGATAACCTGTTTTGCCAAGGAACTTACAGCTGTTGCTTCCTCAAGGGTGGCTTAATGCCTGGAAGAGTGATGGTGCTGTTGCTAAATACCTGTTACTCACCTTGCTGTTATTTTCTGACAGTTGAGAAGTCTGAGTCTTTGGGAGGTTTTATGCATTCCCAGAAATTAGCAGGAAAATGCTGCTCACAGGCAATGGTGGAATTCAGGTGCTATCTTTAATTCCCAGCACTTAGAGGAGGTCTGACCATTTTGTCATCTAAGGTATATTTGTCATGTACCTTTGAGAAACAGTAAGAAAGCAGAGTGTCTGACAATGACCTTAATAAAAAGCAATAACCCTGCTTGGCTAGTTTAAGATGTATTTGTTTCTGAGATCTGACCAGTATCAGTCATAACATTTTTTTCAATATCTTGAAAAAAATATCTTGGATATCACAAGGTAAGTTTTTAACGTTTTGTGTGAAACTTCAGTGCACTTAGGACTTCACTATCCATAACCAAGCCTTTCTTCACTGAAACCAATATTGAGTCTTCACTTACAAGATGCCCCACTAGTACAGAACCAGGAAATACGTGGGTCAAATTTGCAGCAGTTGGATTGAAAACAGTTGAGCTTGTTCATTGTTGCTTTATGTATTCAAGGTTTCATGGACCTGTTGGAGTGGGTCTAAAGGAGAGTTACGAATATGATCAGAGGGCTGGAGCACCTCTTCTATGAAGACAGACTGAGAGAATTGGGATTGTTCAGCCTGAAGAAGAGCAGGTTCCAAGGAGACCTTATAGCACTTTCCAGTACTTAAAGGGGGCTACAAGAAGGCTGTAGAGGGATGTTTTACAAGGGCATTAATAGGACATGGGGCAATGGCTTTAAGCTCAAGGAGGGTAAATTTCAATTAGATATTAGGAAGAAATTATTTGCTGGGGGGGTGTTGAGGCAATGGAACAGGTGTCCAGAGCAGTTGTGGATGACCTGTCCCTGGCAGTGTTCATGGCCAGATTGGATGGGGCTTTGAGCAGTCTAGTGGAAGATGTCCCTGCTCACAGCAGGGGTTTTGGAACTAGATGATCTTTCAGGTTCCTTCCAACTCAAACCATTTCTTGATTCTATGACTGAACTGGAGGAAGCTTGATGAGTTGTTTAACTAGTGATGAGAGGATGGGGTCATGGTACCAAAGGAAGATCTTGGATATGTGACATAACTAGATAACTTGGATAGTTCACAAGAACTAGACTGTGCAGTGAGCTGGGAGCAAAATTGATGAGGCAGTGCTGAATAATACTGAGCTGCTGAGTTATTCTTTAAATTGTATTTTAGTAACTTCTACCAAAAAAATCCTTCTTCAGTCCTCTTTCAGTCTCCTGCTTTTAGAATTGGCTGTCCATGAACAGTCATCACATTTGCATTCTTAGAAAATTAAGCTGCTCTAAGGTGCCATGAAGAGGGATAAATGTGTCGTGACCAGTGTTATCACCAGTGATAGCAATCTCCTTTATTGATCTTCAGGCAGAACACACCTGTCCTCAAGTCAATTTAATAATTTTACCTATTTGAATTGCTGAGGTTTGTTTATTTGAATGAATGCCTAATTTTGTGGTTCAGGTTTTCTAGCTCTCTTAGATCTGTTTGTCAAGTTTTTCATTGTGAGTTAGTATTATATCTGCATTAAATATTTACAGTATTTTAAAAGGATTGCTTTCTCTGTGCCTTCTCTGTGCCTGGAATTTTTAAAAAATCACTCCTTCAGATTAAAGATGTGTGAGATATTCTGCCACATATTTATGCTTTAGTGACTAATTTAGTGACTAGGCATGATTAAAGAATTCTGCTTGTATTATCGGTATACTTTTCAAATTAATGTTATTTTATTTTTCAAATTAATGTTATTTTTCAAGGGAAAAAAAGGCTTAATACTATTCTTAGTTGCATAAAAGAGTTAACATTCTCCAATACCTAGATTTAATTGGATTGGGAAATACCTTAAAATGTATCTTCAGTGCTTCTTGTCCCATGCACAAGGTGGGTGCTGGATTTTTGCCTGCAGTTTGACTAGAGGATGTTGGGTTTCATCTCAGTCTGGGCTTATGCATGTCAGAAACTGAGCTCACAGGCAGCTCCTCACCAGGAGCAGGGATGTGCATGTGCGAGTGCATATGCAGAGTGACAGTGAAAAAGTTAAAGGGAGGAAAAAAGAGAAAAAAAGAAGGGAAAAAAAAAAAAGGCTGGCTGCAGCCTGCTGAGCACAAGCAGCTGCTGCTCGCTGTCTTGTGCTGTGAGAGCACCTTTCTGACAGGTTCTCAGGCTCGGCTCCGAGGTCAGCGCGGGATTAGGATGGGAACCCACTTTGCCTCTCCTGACAGCTGCAATGTTTAGTCACCACACGGTGACTTCAGCCCTGTGGCTTCTAAAGAATGTTTAATTAGTTTGCCTGCTATCAAAAATTATCTCAAGCAGAGACACGAACATATGTTGGAACTGGAGAAGACGTAGTAGGGGGGCTGGTGAAGGATGACATTCAAAATATTGTGAACAATTTTTTATATAGGCTGTTACACCGCTAAAATTTAAAGTTTCCTTATGTAGTAATTCTAAAGTGAAGAGATAATTATTTTTGAGACATCCCCTGAAAACAACGTTTCTTCTCTAAGAAAAAAGTATGTTGAAGCAAACAAGTACTCTGCTGTTCTCTCCCATGGAGTTAGAGCTTGGTGGGAACTTGAGGAGCCTTGGGAAGACACAAGTGCCCTTGTGCGAGGAGAGCCAGCCCTCCTCGCCAGCACACTGTGAGCACAAGCCAAGTTGAGCAACTTTGTTATAGATAAAAGCCTTGGATCTCTCCTGCCTTCCCTTGGGACTGGCAGTGTCTCGCTGTAAATTGTGACTCCATCGCACCCAGAAATACTTCCTGAAAACCCAACTCTTTTCCAAATAGCTTTTAATGCATGAAATGGATCAGCATTCCCTCCTTTGTAAGCTTTCTGTAAGAAAACAAACTGCATTTAAAGGTTAAAAGCCTTTTCACTGAAATGTGTAGCTGTGTGGCTTGTGGTGGGAGCAGGGACACAGGAGACAAAACGTGGCAGCAGCCACTGGGTTTCACAGCCTGGTATGAGACACAACTGCAGCCACTGCTTCCACTCAGCTGAGCCTCCTGAGAGTGGTGCTTCTGTAAGGGCATTTTCCCACCAGGAGGAAAGCTAAGGAGCCAGGGCCTAAGAGGAGCTCACTGGCTTACGGGGTGAGTTGCTGAATATTTAGGTTGCATTAGACCAGCAGAGACTGTGGTACAGAAATATATGGATACACTTTTATGGCAACCCTAAAGACATATGCCCAGCTGTGCTGACTGCAAAATAAATTGGGGTTTTTTCTATCCTTGTCTTCTACTTCTTTTCTTACTTTGTTTTATTGACTGGTCTTAGAAATTATTTTTTTCCCTACCATATTATTTGCAACCACCTTGTGGTATAGATAATCCCAATGAACCTCAGTCTGTATTTATTTTTTAATTGTTCTGAATTAACATGATGTGTACTTTTTAAAATACATCCTGTGGAACTTCATGGCCTGTTTTTCATTTTTACTTGTCCCTCCTCCTGCTATTTAAAACTCAATTAACTTTTCATTAAAAGTTTGTAGGCTTTATGGGATAGGAATCATATCACCTTACCTGTTTGATTCCTCCGTGGAATAAAATGGCTTTTCATATTTGTGATCTTAGGCTCATATGAGGGGTTGATGACATTGTAGGAGAAACAGCCTGTTGCATATCCTAGGCTGTACAAACAGCTGTCAATAAGATGTGTCTCTGTACAAGTTGTCATGTCAAATTACTAATCTCTGTCGCTGACTTTGCAGTTCTCAAGAGGAATGTTGTAAATATTAATGAAACATGTTTTTCAATCTCCCAGTGCTATAGTAAACTATTATTCCCATTTTATGGAAAAAAAAAATTACAGTGTGGAAGCTGTAAGATGCTCATGAATATGGACATTTTTGGCAGGAGTAGGAAGTAACTGAATTTATAATGTCTGTGTTTTAACCAGGAGACATTATTCTTCCTGGCTGAAATTCATTGATTCACATCATAATTGCAAAAGACTCTTCTGATAAATGGCGTAAATGTTGCTATGGCTTTGCAGCATCTGTTTTCTGGCAGTCAGACACAGACTGTGGAGCAGCTTGGAGTTAAGTGAAGCATCCACCTCTGCTTGTGCCAATTTGCAGAACTGTGATGTAATGGAGGGTGCCAGCAGGATTCTTCTCCTCTGCTTCACAGCAAGAAGAACAACTCAACACTGCCTTCTTCATTGGTGTTTGAATTCTTTTTTTGCTAACTTAAGGTTTTTAATATTTTAATACGTGTAACATCATGCATAATAGTATGCAGTTATTTCATCATCCCTCAGTCAGTTGCTAAACACTGACTGATGTTTTAACAAATATAACAAATATTTCTTAATGCTAAGATAGAAATGCTGTATATGGTCCTGTAAACAGGTGTTTTCTTATGTTTTGGATACAAATTAATACAGAATTGCATATCTTTTTTTAAAAATACACATTTTGCTATAAACCCTGTAGGTATTGTCCATTGTGTATTGTAATTGTTAGTGGGCTTTTTCTATTTTAAACTTGTTTGTAGGGAAAGGTTCCCATTAAAACTCATTTCAGAAAAGAAAAAAAGCTTACTAAGAGTATTGAACTCCTTCTGAGATCTGTAGAAGCACATGGTACCAAAAAAAAAAAAGGAGAAAGATTATTGTCCCAACCTGTGTACAATCTGGAGTTGCCACTTGTAGACTATAATGAAAACAACCTGTATGAAGCAGTTCAGTAATTATGCTATGAATGGAGGAGCAGCAGCTAAAGACTGTTCTCTTCTCCACGGAGTTCATATTGCTGTGTACTGGGCTGTGGGGGATTGGCCCCTCTCTGCAGTGAGCCTGGCAGTGTTTGTTATGTGAGATTTTGCTGCCTAGGATTGTGTAATTTGCTGACAGCTGTTGTTTCAGAGGTAGGCAGAAGAGTGTTGTTCTTATTTCTTCCTTATCCTGTACATCCTCCAGTTCCCCATCAGCCTTCCTGTTGTCTCTGTTACTGTAGAGACAATTCTTCAGTACCTGTCTGATGGCAATCAAATGGAGAGTCTTTGGAAGAGCAGGAGAGTACCCATCAGCAGGATATTCTAGCCATTGTTTCTCTAAATCTAACTAAACTAGAGAAAACCCTATAATGTGCTAAAAATCTCCATATCATTCACTGGTGTTCTAGGTGAATGGGGGAAGTAATTATTTTCATAGAACTGGTGTGTTTTGACTCGCATTAGGAGTCTGGTCTTCAGTTAGGAGAATCATAGAATCACGGAATGGTTTGGGTTAGAAGAGACCTTAAAGACTATTTAGTTTGCACCCCCCTGCCATGGGCAGGGACACGCTGTGCTAGACCAGGTTGCTTAAAGCTCCATCCGAGTGGCCTTGGATTCACAATTCTGGACAACCTGTTCCAGTGTTCCACCACTGTCATCATAAGTAGGTCTTCATTATGTTCATCATTATTGTTGTGCCCAATGGTGAATCAGGACTCTTTGACTCCAATATCAGAAGGTTTGATATGATTTATTAAAATGACTCCATTGTTCAGAAGGATTTGGCTATATGTGCCCAGGTACCAAGCTTAGATGCTTTCTTCTTCATGCTCAGTACAAGAATGCCAGAATGCTTAGAATTCAATGATAACACATTGAATGGTCCACATCATTGCTTGAGAAAGAGAGAAGGATCCACATCCCCCATATGGGAGACAGGGCAGCCAAACACCACCTGTGTCCTTGAAACACAGCTCAGAGATATATTTATCGAATTCTGTGCTGAGAAGTGAGCTTTCCCATGGGAAGAAAAAATTCAGCAAGTTTGCACCCAAGAAACTCATAAAATATCAAGACTACACATCGTAAACCTCCTCTCTTTCAGCTTAAAACCTTTGGCCCTTTTCCTGTCACTACAAAGTCTGTCCCCATGTCTCCAATAAGCCTCCTTTATATGTTGAAAGCTGCAATGAGGTCTCCCCTGGAGGCTTCTCTTCTCCAGGCTGAAGAGCCCCAGCTCTCAAAGCCTTTCTTTGTAGGAGTGGTACAGCCCTCTGATAATTTTCATGGTCCTCCCCTGGTCCTGGTCTGGCAGGTCCATGTCTCTTGTGCTGGAAACCCCAGAGCTAGATGCAGTACTCCAGGTGGGGTCTCAGGGAAGCAGAACAGAGGGGCAGAATCCCCTTCCTCGACCTGCTGCCCCCATTGATGTTGTTTTTCAGCTTGTGTAGCTTGCCATTCCTTTTCTGCTCTAAATCTTTGGCTTTGGAAATATTTTGAAAGTTTTACTTGATTTCCTCAGTTTTTATTTCAGTATATTTTAGCATTCAATGCAAGAGATGTATTCTAGAAAGAAGGAAATGCCATTCCCATTTTGGGAAGAAATTGAAAAAATCTTTCATTTATGAGAGAGGAGTCAAGGGAATTCTTGTCTAATAGAGTAGTGGAAGATAACATTATTGGCAGGGAATTAATTCTACCTTTGTATGTAGAGTATTGATAAAAATGTGGCATGTCACACACTGATGTGTTCCCTTTCATTAAGTGTGTTGTGCGAATGACAGGGAATTGAGTAGGAAGCACTAATTATCAACCACAGTTTTATGTATAATTGGGCCTATAATGAGAAGTGAGAGTGGTTTGTTTACTGTGTGCTTCCTTCTGACACATAAAAACACAGCCAGCAGCACAGTGAAGAGCTGTCCTCATAAATCCACTCAATCTGATACCAGAGTTGATACCAAAAATTTATTTGGTATTAAAAGAGTGCATTGCAGGTATGCATAATGGTACCAATTATTTAAATGCACATTTTATGCACTGTATATAGTTATACCCTCAGTCTGAGGGAAGGGCAAAAGAAGGATGGGGGAAATTGAAACCACAAAGCCCACCTGAGCTTCTTTGGTTATGCCATGTGCTGGTTATGCCATGTTATAGTTCTTTGTGGTCTCTATTCCTTGTGAGATTGTGGTGGGGAGGGCTTCTCAGTGGAATGAATTCTATTTGGGCAGTCAGTACTCATGAGCAGGATGTGTTATCTGCTGGCTGATGTTTTGTGTACAGCTGTTTATGTTTATGTTACTGCCGGTTTGTCTGCAGTAGCAGTATTACTGAGCAGGAGGTCAGCAAGTGAATATGGATGTTTCCTATGAAATATGGCATCTTTCAGCAAGGGCCCATCTCTGAGGTATTACACTGGGCTGTCAACACTGAGGAGAAACCCATCACCTTGTGGGACTTGGCCTGAGGAGACTCCTTTGAGCAGATAAACAGCAGGACCCGAGGTACTTTATGTGATGGGTCATTGTTCATAGTGACTTGGCAATAAAGTTGAAGAAGAATGTGTTATAGGTGACCAAGGCTGGGATACAAAGTATCTCTAAAGAAGCTTTGTTCATTTTCTTGGTGTGTAATTTTCACTGTATGATCTTTAAACTTCACCAAAAGCCTAGAAAAATTGAGGGGTAGTTAGAAATATTACAAGATTTCATTTTCTTTATGCTTTTTTCCTCCTTGTCTTCTTTAATAATGTGAAGAGATGTGTAGGATTTCTTTATCTTAAAAGCTTCTTGATCAATTTATTTATTTTCTTAATAGTGCTGTGTGGAATAATCCAAGGGGATATGGAATATTTTTGATGATTTGAAGATAGACATAGTTTCCACTGTGTATCAGGTAGTTTTTGTGGAAACATTTGAAAGGCTCAGTTTCTAGTAAGTATACAAGTAGAGGCTGTCACTGTATTCTGCCGGCAGCCCTGGAGCTGTTAAGTTGCATGTATGCCATTGCCTAGCCAGTAATTGTATATGACTGGTTGAGATTAGAGATGGCAATTTCCAAATGGTTTCCTGGACATCTGTTCAGAAACTAAGCCAGAATCGTAGAAAGGTGGGTCATCTCAGCTTAAACTAAATGCAGTATGGGGTGTTCTGGAGGGCTGTGGGGGACATGCTATTGGTACCATGGATTACACTGTGGGCCTGAGTCAGAGGTGCCTGACTGCACAGAAACCTGGCAGCTCTGCCAGCCCTGGGCTGCTTCTCACAGAGCTCCTTTGTGCCTGGATCAGAGCTTTCTAACCCAGGAGCATCCCCCTGTTCTCACTCTGGAGATGAGACCCAAAGTTAAGAAGTGGTACAAGAGAAGAAAATTGTGCTGGGCTAAGTTTCTCATCCTGTCTTCTGCCCTCAGACTTCCCTCCACTTCTAATTCTTGTGCCTCATATACTGAAGTCCAGTGTAGATCCTGTGATTTTGAGATGTCTCTATCTATTTTCCAGTTCTGTGCCCTTTCTTCCTTTCCAGGTCAAAGAGTCTGGTCAGTTCTGCTAGCTCTGTAGCTGCACTTTCAACAATGAAGAGGATCAGAAAGACCCATGTCTTAGTAATTACATGCAATTTCTGTATCAGTTTGAGAATATAACTTGTTCAGTGTTTGTCATCAGCTGCAAAGTATTGATGGAGATTGCTTTTTCCTAAAGCAGTAAAAGCTGCATACAGTATTTATGTTATGCAGTAAATACCGGCTGCTGCATCTGCTTACTGAGTCAGAGCAGAAAAACAGGGCACATTTCTCTAATTTGTATGTGTTGTGCACTTTTTCTCATGCACAAGCATGCTCAAAAAGCAATCAAAGAGATCCTTATAGCTGTTTTTAAAATCTGACCAGCCACCAGGAACGGAGGAGTGCTTCATTTTCATCTTAATTTTTTCTAAGTCCTTGATATTGTTTAATGCATAGAAGGAATGGTATTTATGTAATGAACAGCTATGCCATGCTTTAAATAGTTCACAAAGAAGATAGAATTCCCTATTTCTTCTTGGCATTGGTAGGGTATCACTATATTAATATGCTTCACAGTCACAAATGGATGTAATTTTTCAGGATCCTATGAGCAGAGAGGCATATTTATCCCATATTTACCCCAGTTCACAAATGGGCAGCTAAGCATCAGAGATTAAGGGTGCAAGTATCTATTATAAATTCTGGGAATTATGATTACACAGCTTGAGCCATTTCATCTTCCATTTCTCCTCTTACTTTGATACCTAGCACTCTTCCTGCAGCTGTATGAACCAAGCAGCTGCCTTTGCAATCAGAGCCAGTATTAGATACTGGCCTGTGCCTCCAGCACTTTTCCTTCAGCTGCATAGGCAGGCAGGCAGGCAGCTGCTTTTATGTATTAATATGTGGAGTTGGCATTGGTTATTAAGGCAGCTGCTCAGCTGCCCTTACAGCTGGAGGAAGGGTGTTTCCTACTAGGAGCAGCTCATAGGAGTGGAGAGACTTCAAAACAAGGAGGGTATGGCCTGGCTTTTCATCTCTGAGCTATATTGCTTAGGGCTGCGAAACTGTGATTTCATTAGGAAGTATATACAATTAATGGAAGTAATTGAATATGTTGAAGTTACCTACCATTTTTTTCTTCTGCATTTTATGGGTTTAGACTGTTGACAAAAGTCACCATGTGCCTTGATTTTTTCTAAAGCAGAAATGCTTATATTGCTTAAATTTAACCAATTGAGTTGAAGTTTTATACTGAATTTAAAACCTGGTACTCCTACCTCCTTTAATTGTAGAATTAGTATCTGTTCAGAAAAGTTTCAACATCTTTTTGTGATTTTCATAAACAGAGGTAAAACAGGAAGTCAGGCATGTCCATCCTTGCTTGTAGCACTTGGCTATTTGTTCAGGGTACTTCTGTGGGGTTTAAAGACTCAAATGAGTTTGAACCTTGAGCTCTTACTTCTGCACTTAGAGAAAAAGAATGCACCATCACAGTTGGTGCAGCCTTTGACAGATGAAAGCTCTACTATGCTGTATTTCATCTGGGTAACAACAGCCAGTGGCAGCTTGGTTTTAGAAGGCCTTGTCCATATGAAACTTCCTCCCGTCAAATTCTTGAGTAACATAAGGCTTAGATGAAAAGAAGAATGGGGATTAGTGAAAAGCCTGAAAGTGCTGTGTGTGACATAAAGCCATGCCATCATTGGTAAGTGACATAAAGCCCACGACTAAGCTACTTCAGACTTTGTGGACAATGTTGAATGGAGTAGCAAAATTCTGCAGAGAGCACCGAAGTGCTTCTGATAAGAGGAAAGCAGTGGAGAGAGAGTAAGAGAGATATTTAATATTCTGTTGAGTGGGTAAAGCAGGCATCAAGGGTGCAGCACTGTGCACCTCGAGTGTCTGGCGAGCTTTCATATGGGGCTAGTGAAATAAAAGAGATCTGAGGAGTAAATAGGACCTCAGTATTGACGGGAGCACGTTCCTCTATGGGACTGGGAGTCCTACGCACCATAAGCTGCTCTTGGAGTGTAAACAAACAGCTCTTGGAAGAATGTGGCATGCTTTTGCTTTGATGTTGCTGATGTTTTTGAAGTATGTGTAAGAAGTAGTCTTCCTCTTTTTCACACCCACCTCCTCACACCACATAGTTAAAATTAGTTTCTGCTCTTTCCTATGGTATTTGCAGTATGTCGAGTGAAAGTGTTTTCTTTTTGTTTTTTGGTTATAATGAAAATCAGTTCTCCCTTCAGAAGTCATCAGACCAAAAGTTAAGTTTGTCCAATACTATTTTTAGGTGCCAATTCAAAGAAACTTTATTATTGAATGTAATTTTTCCTTTGATATACAAATCAGGTTCTTTTGATGTGGGGTAGTTGTTCCCATAGCAAAGCAACTCTTCAGAGCAGTTCATTATTAGCAAGCAATTGTTAAATATATTCATCTGTTTGTACCATGTAGGCAAAAGTGATTGTGGTGCTCCCTAAGTAAGCTTGTCTCATTCCCCATGGTCTATATCTCCTGTTACTTGTCCTGCTGAATTCTGTCAGATTTTGAACACTTGGAATAAAATTACCCACTGTCATTTTCCCTTACTGGTTGTTTATTTTTCTTTCTGTGCTGCAGAAAGTGGCAAGCATTTCTGAATCCATATTGGCTTTTTTATGTAGTGTTATCCTGTCCAGCTTCTGGACAATACCTTGACATTTGACAGGGGTGACCTTCATCAGGGAGGTGCCTCATGCTACTTGCTTGATAGTCCATGCAGACTGAGCTAAGGTAGCAGGTGTTTGGACACATGCATGGATGTCTTTAGTGTCTACTGGTTCTTCTCCCAGACCAAAGGCAACTGGAGCATTAACAGCAGAAACTCACATCCTACACCCCAGTGAGGAAGGATTGATAGTAGCTAAGAAGAAACAGTGATTTCTAGACTTGTTTTATTTCTCCTGGTCAGAGAAGGAATGATTTGCATTTCACAGTCCCTTGATCACTATGCCAGTTGTCAGTCATATGATTAGAGACTCAAGTACCATTTTTAGTATGCTAAGATGGTAGTTTGCATGGGGTGCCAAGAGTAACAGCTAGTAGTAGTGCTGGAAGAAGAGAAAACTGAACTGGGATTTAGAAGTTAGGCTCTTCTTTCTGCTCTATGCTATACTTCTATAGCAGTAAAACCACCGATGTTGAATTAAACTTGAATGTTTACCTAAGGGTAAATTGAGAATTTACCCTGAATTATGAATATTGGAGAAACTTTTAAAATTTTTATCTTTAGCTTTTGAAAGATTTTTTTGCCACCTTAACTTTTTTACAGCTTTCCTTCATGTCATAAATACCAGAATTAACGAAGCATTAAAGGGAGTTTATTTCAACATTTCTTTTTTAATAATTTCAATATGAAGATAATTAGTGCATGGATTTGAATCCTATTTCTAGTATAGAAAATTATTCAGTCATATCTTTTGATCTTGGCTGGAGGAAGTACAAAAAAGATTAGCTTGGTTTAGACAATTAGCTTAGATATTTGGTAAACAAGTTCAGCTGTTAGATGGTGAAACTGTCAGAAGGTTTACCTAGGGCCAGTTGTAAAAAACCTTTCCTTCACAGAAGTTTCTTAAAAACAAGTTAGATGATTTTTTCATTGGGGTACCTCCTTTGGTGTAAAAGAAAAGACCTGATGTTTCATCCCACCTTTAATTTCTCTGATTTTGGTCAAGTATTTAGAAAGTAGCTGGTCATTAAAGAAGACTTGCTTTTGAGACACTTTGAGGCAAGTACAGTAGAAAATCCGGCATTTCAATATAGTAAGTGCAGCAAACATTTCAAAATTCCTGAAATAAATATTTCTTTGTACTGCTTGTAAAATACTTTCTTTTTTCAAAGAGTTTGTGTTACCTTGCAAGTGATTCAGATGAATGAGAAATGCTCATGAATACAATCTCAAAGTAATCGGCTCAACTTCTTTTGTAAATGACCATGAAATAAGTCGGAGTGAGATGGGGAAGCATTTGGCTGAATTATTGATATGACTGTTACCTGGGATTGATTCTGCCACCTCAGTTTGATTTTGTGCATTTCAGTCAGCTCTCATTCCTTTCCATTTGCTCGATAATTGTTGGAAGAAGCTGAGGTGGTCAATCATATGACCTTATCTCTAAATTTGCTATCTGGCTTTGCTAAAGTGCAACTTGAGTAAATATCTTCTGGCTCACCAAAGGCTTGTGCTATTTAACAAGAAATAAGCTTTTGTTGTGATTTCTCAACTTCTGGCCCTCCAGTTTCCTGGTTTTTCATCTGTGCTTCTTATTGAACACTACTCACAGCTTTGTACCTGGGTTTTCTGTTCAAGCTTGAAAATGTTGGGGAAAAAAAAAAAAAATTTGAACATCCAGTAGCACAATCAAATAGCAGTATCTGGTACAAGCCTACACATTATAGTTTAATTCAAATCTGTCACTCCTTTAATACTTGTGTGTGCACACGTGCACAAACCAGTTGACTGCTGAAAGGGAAACTCTTTAAGAAGGTATATTGTAATCGTTGAATGTATTGGTTAGTCATTGCATAGAAACTCTTTAGATATCAAAATCAGAAAATAAGCTTGAGTTATTAACTTTCTTTTTCCCCCATTACTTAGTATGACACACTGTAGCAGCTTGAGTTAGAGCAGTCTCACTCCCATGTGTTGGAGTATGGCATTTTTCAGATTAATACACTGCTACTCTGAAAAATCTAAGTATTTTTAATGTTTTTGAGGATGCAGTTTAGTTACCTGTGTTTGATATAAAACAGCTAACCTGTATATTACTGCACAACCTGTGCAATTACTGTGCAAAGTAAGCAGCAGTTTGCTGAGGAACTTTTTATTTTGTAACATCCACAGAATCAACTAAGGATAAATCCCAGCTACTTTATTTTGTATAAATTTCTACAAAATATTAGTTCTATACATTTTTAGTCCATTGTTCCCTTGACAATTATGTTATATATGAACTTTAAATGTGGCTGTAATCAGAGTGGTGCTTGTACTGCATTGTCAAATGACAGAAGTGTTATGAATTGGTTTTTTTACATCACAAAGATGGATAAGCATGTATTTGACATCCAGGCTATGATGATGGTATTCCAGGAACATTCAGTATATACTTCCTTGGTCTCTTCCCCAGTCCTTCCAGCAAAACTAATTTGGTTTTCTAAGTGAGGCTGCAACGTTCAAATTATGTCTGATAAAGCTAGGAAAAAACCATTGAAATAATTATTTGGAACTAAATCTGTTCTCTGTATCATTACACGACACAAGTGCGAGGCATTAACTGTTCAGGTGGCAAAAGGGAATCCTTGGACTTCCCAGAGCCACTTTTCTGTCTCTGTTGCAGCACCAAGGTTTTGGCAGCTGCTGTCTTATAATTACCCCAGCTCTGCAGGGGCTGGTCCCCCACTGCCATTCAGAAATGATGCTGCTGTGTCTCTTGCCCACAAAAATTGCTCTTGGGACACAAAATCCAATGTGCAGACAAACATAAGTCCCCTGCCTAGGATTTTGAGTTCCCACCCAACAGTAATTGCAATGCTAGCTGAATTCTAAAACTTCTGTGGCTTCTTTCTGATTTTTACTGCAGTTGGTGAAGCAAAGCCATCAATCTTGAATTTATTAGCTGTTTTATTGAGTGTTGTGTGGCAAGTTGCTAAAATTCTATGATAAATAAAGCTGACTTTTTAGATACTAATTTTTTTTGTATATTTATATATTATAAAAAAGTACATTTCATAAATTATTCCTATGCAAAAAGTGATACTTTAAGGTTCAGTAAATACTCCTGTATTGTCATATCATATTACTGGCAAGTTTTGATCGAATCTCTTCTGCCTGTGAAAGGCAAAACAGATTAGGTTTTGTACAAAGAAAGTTAAATCAAGTATTTAAAAATTTAAATTTTAAGACTTTTTATTTAAAGTGTGGAATAAGTAGTTGCCTTTTAACTGTCATATTTTTCTTAGTGTTATTTGTGTACATCCATCAGTATTGGAGTTGAATAACCTCACCTTAACCAGCGTGCTTTTTTCTAAGTTTCTTCTGGGAGTAACTTCCTAAGTGTGGTTAGTGCTGAAACAGGACAGAGTGAGATGTGGCCAGGACAGGGTCCAAAAGGGTGCAAGTGCAGTGTGCTTCAAGTGCAGTGTGCTCGTGGCATAAAGGAGGTGCTGAAACAGTGTCAGCCTCACTGGAGTTCAGTTTAAGGTTTGGGTCCATCAGTGTAGTGGTGCAGTGGTGGTGACAGCGCTGGAGGTGCAGCTCTGTGTCCAGGTACTGATGCACGTGTCCTGGCTGCAGGTTACATTTCTGCAGGTGATAAATGGCTGAGCCAGTCCTGATGATCAGTCCTGTAGCAGCCTAAACCTGTACCTGCCTCCTGGTGCTCAGCCCTGCTTGGGCTCTGCGGGTGTTTTATCACCCACGCAATCTGAACTTGTTCCCAAGTATAAGAGAAACTGAATTTGGCCTGGGTGACTGAATGCCTGTTCTTGCTTTGTGTGGTCCTAAATGTTATAACTAATGCCACTGGCTTCAAAAGTGATTTACTACAGGCAGGGTATTTTAAAATGCACAAGTAAATCCTTTCAGAGTTGATAACATTTTAATGGAATTGACACATTAATAGGCAAAATCGTTTATGTGTAGTTTTTACTTTTCTCTATGTGAGAAAACTTTCAGAATGATTGTTTCCGCCCCAAGAGTATTACAAATTGCTTGGACCATCAATACTTTCCTTAAATCTTTTGTGGAGTACAATAAACCTCCCTATCCTTTTTATAGGGAGAGTGGTAGAATTTCACCTGCCATTTAAAATGCAGACAATACATTGTTTGGAGAAGTTTGTTTGAAAAGGTAGGTTAAGCTGGAATGAGTCATCACCAGGGTGCTCTGTGTGTGTGCATGTATTGGGAACTTGATACTGTGGGAAAGCTGCAAGGCGCCTTCTAAGGTGATGGAAAAGAAATACTGTACCACAATTAGTTTTACTCACAAACAAGAATAGGATTTTGTTATCGTGATTAATTGCGTCTTACCGCGTTCCACCACTAGATAAGCAATAACAGGAGCTGGAATTCTTGGACGATAGTGGGAAAGAAAAGACTCACAAAGTGAAAGGTACGGAAGCAGTCTTGAGATCTCCCTTGCTTTCCCTAACAAATATAACCACAGTGTCCAGCTTCTGAGATAGATGGAAATGTTAATCCAGTCCCTTTTCAGTGACAGAGCTTATTTGAAAATGGGTTGGGACAAGCCTGTTCTTTGTTTTATTAGTTTTACAGAATCTTTAGTATAAAGTTGGCATTTGAAAGAAGGACTGCCTTTAGTACAAGATTAGTTTCTAACAATTTGGGTTCCCATTTTATTCCAGGCTTATAAGCTTTGATTATTCCATTGGTTTTCATTTGCTTTAATAAGATCCCTCCAATATGAAACACTGGCAAAGCTTGTTGTCTTTTGGGGTGGTAAGTTAGGCAGCAAGATTTTCAAGGCAGCTTGGGAAAGAAAATCAGAGTAAAAAGGTTTAAAATGGGAAACAAAAACGGTGTGTAACCTGGAGAAGTAGATGGAAGGGTGATGGGTGGATGTGCTGGGCTTCTTTACTATTACTTCCACTCTGGTTCATGTATACCACCACTGTAAGTCTGCAGTAATTCACTGTCAGAATGTATTTAGTTTACTATTCCAGAACATCTTCAAAACCTATTAAAATACAAAACTCTTTCTTGACAGAACCTAAAGGTGAACATACCAGACACGATTAGTTTGCTGTAAAACAGTTTCCTGCATCTATAAAAAGGCATAGTGAATTTTATAAGGTTTTGAAATCTTTTGATATCTTTTATCTAATTGAAATATATTTTCATTAATTTTTAAGAATATAAACAAATGTTCAGTAGAATCTTTTGCAGAGAGAAATGGGGAGGGGACTTGAATATTGCTTCCATATTATCAAGGGCTGAGTGTAAAGCATACAGAATGTACAGCAGTTGCAGGTATCAGAGAGAAAATGAGACAGAATCTCAACACCTTCCATTTTCCAGTTCAGGAATGTGGGACATAGACCAAGGTGCTTGGTCTTCTAGGAGCTGGTATGAGCATTGGCCAGGAAAAAAATTCTCACTGAGTGCTGGTATCCCACAACACCACCTAGAGAAACTTTTGGTGCCATTTTTAAAATCAAATAAATGCTAATAAGGAGAAGGGATGGAGCAAAGGAAGTTACATGGGGAGTTCCAGTTAAAGGGTCTAAACTTTGGAGGAAAATACAAAGAATAGAGTGGAAATTTATTACATTCATAAAAAAGACTTAATGCTCTGAAAAAAGTCCAGCAAGTGAAAGATGTTGCCTCCTTACTTTCTTCATTTTTCTTCATTATTTTACTTGGTTTTAGGAGTTTAGTTTTGGTTTGGTTTTTTTAGCCCCAGTTCAGCCACTACTTGTGCAGGCACATTGCAGAGCTGTATGTGTAATCCCACAGAAATTAGTAAGTTTATCCATGTCAGTGACATGGACCACAGCTCTTACAGAATTCAAGCACTAGTTAGCAAATATTTCAAGATTTGCTGTCTGTACACATTTGTACAAAACCTAACACAATCATGCTGTGGAACTGGGAGGATTTAGCAATAACTATGAGGGGGAAAAAGGAAAATTCTCTTAAAATTGAATTTGTTTCTTGTAATTGACTTACATTTTAATTTTGGTTTTATGAGCACTTACTACTTTCACTGAAAAATGCAAAATAAGAATTAAAATGTATTGTCTGTTCATATACAGATACAGATTCTGTATTAAGCAATTATTTTTATTTTCTGGTAATTTTTATTCATGCATAGAACAGGTGAAACATTTTTCTTTCATGCATTGTAAGCTCAAGTAAGTGCTCCAATTTTAGTCAAATATTTAGTTGTGTTTTATCTAAATGAGTCCTAGTTTGGACATCATTCTTTGCAGTCACCTCTTTTCCAAGGTGATAGGGGTAGAGATATCCAATTCATTCCATTTGCCTGGGTCTCATGGTTGTTGCAGGACATTTTAGGAAGGACACCCAAGGGGTTCCTGGCAGCCACTCACCTCAAGCCCCCTCCAGGTGTGGGCTGGTTTTTTGCAGTGCTGTGCTGCAGCCATTTGCATGCCAAGATCCAGCAGGATGTACTGGCTGACATAAAGCTGACTCTTCCCATTCAGGTATTATTAGACCTGAGTGAGTACAACCTTCTGGACAGTAGAGCTCAGTGCAAAAATGTGTAATCATTCTTGATTTGGCAGGGTCAGGGCTAAACAAGAGCTAAAAATGTTACTTGTCCTGAACTGACTGTCTGAAAAGCTGCTTGCACTGTGCCCTTTGGAGCCTCTGACAATGGGAATGTAGTGCAGCTGTAGCAGGTCTGGCATCACAGAGATGCAGTTTAGATCTGTGTGGTTGGGTAGGCAAGAGCCTGTCAGAGGTGTTTGGACTAATTCCACACCCAGGGAGCCCTGCCAGACCTGAACTCTGCACAGCTGAGTCATTCCTGTCTGCATTGAGCTTCCTAAAGTGCTAGACTGGTGTTTCCAAATCCAGAGTAAAATGCTGTGGACACCTCTCCCAGATGACAGAACTGTTTTATTCCCTTGCTTTGGTGGACAGGAGTTGTAGGATCTCATGTGACTCAGTTTCCTCTCTGGAGAAGGCACACTAGGATAACAGTGCGTACTGTTACCTGAGAATTCTTTTTCTGATGTGCAACAGGTATGTCAAAACCTGCCTATTTTGCAGAAGCATGTTTCTAGCAAGGTGAGTGTTTGAGAGGAAGATTGAAAGGCTGAGTTTTATTCCAGATTTGCATCTCTTGGCTCCATTTTCACCTTCAGAAAGAAGGGGATGTAATTTCAGACCCTTGGTTAAAGAGTTACAAATACTTAGGGAAACAGATAAGTCGCTGCTAATTGATTCCCTGGCTTCCTGCTCCCAGTTTTGGAGGTGCTGGCATTAAAGCTGAGGCATGAAGTGGTTTGAGTTAATGGTCTCTGTCAGATGATTAGATGGCACCACACATGTTGGAACAGAGTAGATGGAGAATGGGCAGAAAGAAAATGAGAATGTGACATTATCAGGCACAGCTCCAGGAAAAAACCTTACAGTTTCTTCTGACTTTTGAATGTAGCCAGGAATTTGAAGAGATTTAAATGAGACTGGGCCAGGACAATCTATCAGTAAAGAATTGTTGAATTATTTAAATTTTAGATTAAGTAAGTCTTAAAAAAACAAAATAAAAATGCTTAATGGTAAGTGATGGTCTTTGCCCTCTGTAGAGGGGCTTTTTATAATAATTAGCTTCCACTGCACTGGTTTTCATTGCTTTACAGCATTAATTTCATGGTAGTGCAAGTTCGTGGTTTAGATTCTCTTATGCTGCTCTCCAGGTGACTGACTCTGTATTCAGAAAGCCAGTAGTATTTGTACTTTTTTTGTCTGATTATTTTTCCTCCTTTTTAAGCTTCAATTTGTTAATAATCAAAACCCATGAATGCATCTATCATGTAGGAGACATTTTACTATCTGTTGTTCAGCTTTTCATCTATTTCATTATTATAGTCATAATAATTCATGATAAAGGGACAAGTAGACCCAGAATCCTCATATTATTTGATGAAATGTGAATGTAGGTGTTTAATGCCTAAAGAAATTATTTCTGGAAAAAATAAATCTAGGCTAAAACTAGTCATGTGGGAAAAACTTAACCCTTTTCACTGGGCTTGGGGGAGTAGCTGATAACTGTTGAGGCTGTTTGACTCCCTTGTTCAGATTAAAAAATAAATTAAAAGAAGGAGGAAGGGAATGAAAGAACATTTCCTTACCATGCAGTCACACAAGCTATTGTCTGTGAGCTCCCTGCCCCCATCTCTTTCACCCAGGCACACACACACACGCACACAAAAAGCCAATTTTGTGTCCTTCTGAGCACACAGATGTTCCTCTTGGCATCCCTACAGTTTGGATAGGGGTTTTTTTGCAGGCACAGAATGTGAGGCTTCTTTGTTGGAGACAAAGTGTTGCCTGTGGTGGGAATTGCTGCAGTGATGGGAAAGTATCGTAATGTATTGTTGGATTACTGTGTTTTTTACCCCAGTAGAGACAGTACATTAAAGTAGCTTTGTGGGCAGTGAATTGTTTGAGCCAAGCCTGGCTAATAACACCCTCTCCTTGGCAAGCAGTCACACAAGGTATGGTTGGCATAGTTTGGATGGTCACAGGATTTGTCCCAGGCATCTGCAGCAGCTCTGTGCCTTGAGTACAAGTCTTAGCAGCCGCATGTGGTGAGCTAATGAGAGTGCTCTGACTATGGAGAGAGAGCAGTTGCACTTTCAGCTCTTCATTTTTTAGTGTTATGAAAATCTGATATGAACAGGCCTTCTTCTAAATTATTTTTGCACATCTGTTCAGGAGTTTCTGAATAAAAGGTCTAAGAAAACAGCTTAAAATGTTTAAATTAATTTATAAGTAACATTGGAAACTAATAGCATTAAGTGTTTGTCTGAGCTTGTATACAAAAAAGGTTTCAAATTGTTTCTTGTGCTAAAGGTTCCCACAGAACATGGTTCTTCTTTGGGCACAGTTGATGACATTGTCTACCTAAAGCTCTGGATCCAGCTCTTCTGTTTTTGATGGTACCAAGCACGAGGAACACAGACCTGGAAGCTGGGGGTCTAGATTAAGTTCCATTTGTTCATATCATGTTATTTTTAGCTCCATTCTTCAAATATGTACACATTTTGTCATGACTTTGAATCTTTTGGTTGGTAGTTTTGTACCCCATAATAAATCTCTGATGTGAAAGGTCTACCTATGTAGATCCAGCTGAAAGATTGCACAGTTTAAGTTGGGGAAAATGGGGTCCAAAAAGAGCTCATAGGTGAAAAATTCCTCAAAGAAGCTGCTTCTAGGAAGAATTTGGAGGTGGGACTGTAGAGGGGAAAGTTACCTGACTGTATAGTAATCATTAATTCTTCTATTTCTCAGTTGCTTCCTCTAATGACAGAATCTCTATTCCTTCCTTTTTCCCTCTAAATGCCTTTATCTATCTCTAATTTTCTCATTGTGGAGAAAAATGTAATAATTTACATTTCTGTAGTTCTTTCATCTTTCCACATCTGGGAAAAAAACCCCACAGCCTTATTTGGTATTTTTTCTCAGTTCATGTGTGTGTGTTGTGTTTAATAAGAACTTAGCAGAGGTTCTCTATTGAGCAGAAGACAATAAAGTGGTTATAGAAGAAGGCATAAGCCAAATGAAGAGATCAGGATTGTCCTTGTACAGTGTCACAACAGTTGATGCTAGTTCATTTCCAGGTGTACTCCCCATACTGAATGCAGATCTGCTATCGTGATTACACCTGCTTTTTACTGTTTTTAAATAAGTATTTTTCATCCTTGAGGGCTATTTCTTGTTTGTGTCTCCAGTTTCACCAAATTGCATAGACTATACTTACTCTAAGCTTTTCCCTCTTTTTCATTCCCCCTTTTAAAATTGTAAGCGTGCTCCTGTTTCAGTGTCAGTGTTCCCTAAACAGAATTCCCTTTAGAAACTCTTCCTACTCTTCTGCTGTCTTTGGTGTTAGGAACCCAGGACATGTTCTGATGTGGTATCCAGCAGCTTTCTCTGGAGGCCCTTCCTTGTCTAATTCCAACCTGCAACTGCCATTTTTGCCTACATGTTTCTTTTGATTTATCCAGCTGTTCATTTCTTTATTGCCTCCAAAACGAAATTTTCTGAAAAGTTCCTTTTGATAGTTACTCACAGTCCACTGATAGTCCGTATTTCCTTAACCTCAAGCGCTATAGCACTAGGTCAACCTTTATAGTTTCTAGTATCTTAATAGTCTGGTAACACCTTGTTTCATGCTCTTTTGGATGGTTTTCCCCTCCATTTAGCATTTCTAGAAGCTGCCCTTGGCAACCTGAGCTCACTCCTGATGTTGTTGTGTGCAGCAGGTGAGTGGCTTGTTAGGTGACCTTTCTACTGGTAATGCCTTGCTTTGACCCACGGGGTTCTTCATGGATATTGTTTATATGTTTTCCTCATATAAACATGTATTTCCCTCATATAAACATATGTTTCTCATCCGTTTCACAGTTTCCTGAAGGACATACTTTAAAAATCTGAAACACATTTGAACACTGTCCCTCTCCCAACTCTGATTAGGATCTATTAATATGTTAGGGTTTTTTAGCAGAAAGTGGAACCATGAAATATTTGCCCCTCTCAAAGGCAAATGTGTAGCATTCTACAGAGAAATGAACCTTCCCCTTGCTTCACACTCCTCCTTGCTAGATCTGGAAAATCAAATTGACAGCGGCAAACTGGTTGCATTTTTAAGGCACCATTCCTCAATAAGATTTTCATGTTGTCTCTGAATAGACTTTTATTAACTGTGAAAGCCATTGGAATGAATAACACAAGTGTTAGCTTACAAAGAAATGTTCCTGACCAAATCTGAAAA
Organism: Dicaeum eximium; assembly: GCA_013396995.1. Taxonomy (NCBI): domain Eukaryota; kingdom Metazoa; phylum Chordata; class Aves; order Passeriformes; family Dicaeidae; genus Dicaeum; species Dicaeum eximium. The sequence goes on from VWZP01005221.1 coordinate 1,899,594, forward strand.
TGTTCCTTTTACAGGAGCACCATGAACTCTTTTTCATCAAAAAGTCTGTTCAGTGTTAGTCCGTATTGTTCACTTATAATGTAAGTAGCTGAGATTGTTCTTGAGGCATTCATATAAATGGATACTAACAAGGAATTGAAACTTCAAGAAATATTATTTGATATACCTTAAAATGCTGGGTAATGTTCTCTGGTGTAGAAGTGCAGGCATATGTTCCAGATGTGCACACTCAGTGATGCTTCAAGATGGTTGAAGAGCACTGGAAATAGGTTTATAATCTCTTGTTATAAGGGAACTTTTCTTTGCCAGATCCCATTTTATCCTCTTTTAGCTTTTTCAGACCATACTGTCAGACATTTTTAGCTAAAATCTTTAGCTGAGTGTCTTGCAGTTGTCTGAGCAATCTGCATATGCTGCATTTTACAGACTGTTACATAAATATGACTTGACTTTTGCCACAGTGAACAGTAAGAGTGACTGAGCAAGCCAGAGGGCAGATGTGACAGGCAGTGCTTTGTGCAGGCACCAACAGCCATAAGGAGAGTTGGGAAAAAACTGGGGAATAAGGAGGTTCAGGGAAGAGGCTGGTACTTTTCAGCAGTCCTTTGGGAAGGAGCAGTCCTCCCTTGGCCTTAGCTGATTAATGAAGAGGAACCATGTGGTACCTCCATCTCTTGTCTTAGAGTCCCATCCAGTTCTTCATCCTTTTCTCTCGAGCCCATCAACTCTCTCTACAGACCTCACCCACATTCTCCAAAGTTGTACTCCTCAACCTTTATCTCCTCCAGACCCCTCTCTCCCTGCCCATTCTTCCTCTGAGACCCCACACCATTAGTGCCCATTCTTCCTTCATCTGTAGCACCTTTTGCATTTCTCCGGTTGCATTGACTTGCAACTGAGAATTCAGGTTTCTGCTTCAGCTTTTCAGCAACTCTATTTTCTGTCTGTCTTTGTATGCCAGCCCTGACATTAACATGGTTACCAGCACTCACTGCCACTGGACCAGCCATTTTAGCTGTCCCTACATGTCTTCTGCATCCAGCTCTTCCAAGAAAAAATAAATCAAATTTATGGCTATGATGAGGTTTAAATACAAATGAAGGCCATGTACAGTACTTTCCATTAATGCAGATGGGAGCATTGGAGCAGGGTTAGATGATGTGTCTGGTAAAACCTGCTGACACTATGTGAATTATCCTGGTTTGCTGAGGATTCTTCTGTGTGACAGCCACTCCAAACTGTAAAAAGCTTTAAGCACCAAATCTGGGCAGGTTTATAAATTCTTTGCCATTGTTCCCATAGCTAGTATCATTACCCAGGTAGTCAGGGAGAGTCTGATTTGAATTTTGATAAGAACCATGTCTGAATTATCAAAATGTACTATTTTTAATCCCTTATAAGAGAACTGCCAGGATGGCTGGTGTGAGGGGATTGGAATCAGCTGAGTGAGAAAACTGAGAAGCACTGCAAGAAAAGGAAGACAGCTGAACTTATTTGGTACTGGTGAGAGAGAAAGTTATGATGGAGTAAGAAACTGAAAAGAAAGTGAGGTTGGCTGAATAAATGGGCTAGGACTAGGATGAATGAGGAGGCAGTAAGTAAGAGAGGGCAATAAAATATGTCTAATAATTTTTTGTGGAATAGAAAAAAAAGACTGGAAATACCTGGTCCGAGATCTCAGGGAGACAGCAAGAGGCCAGAGAAGTTATGATTTAGGAAATGGAGTAGGTGTAGAAAGGGAGTAAGATTGAGACCACATCTATGAAGAAAATGAAGACAGTATTGTGGAAAGTGAATTTGAACTGCGGAGGACTGAAGGTTCAGAACTACATACATGAAAAGTACCTGACTGAGCCAAGGTCTCAGCATAGGAAAGAGAAGGAGTAGGAATTACAATAGTGATTACTTGTGGAAAGATGGATAGAAGAATGTGACCTAGAGCATACTTCACATGAGTTTGGTTTTTTGTTTTTTTTTCCACTTGGGTACCTTTATCTCTCATCTTTTAAGCAGTTTGCCTGGCTTCTCGTGCCTGTAAGCATAGAGGGCTGTGGGTTTTTTTAGTGTTTTGTAAAATCATTGGCTAATTTTTTATATATATTTAAATATATAGTCTTTATTTTTTAACATTTAGTAAGTTACAAAGCAATAGTTTAATCAAAATAGTTAATTTCATAGTTTAAACAGTGGAAAAAAAAAGAAAAATTGGACTAAAGACTGAGGTTTCTTTTTTCTTTCATTTTCCTCTCAAGTTAAAGGATATGCTTTACATTATAGACTGAGAAAGCAACTGGCATAAATTACTGTATGATGACATGACTATATCTGATACAAGTTCTTAGATGACAGAGGCCACCTCTTGCAAGTTTCATTTGTCAAAGCTTACCTCTCTGTGCCATGGAGAAAAGGTTACAGCATTCATCTTTGATGTGATATAAAGTACATTTTAAAATACAGATTATTCTGTGGATTCCTTCCCTAAAAAAGGGAATGATCCTGTACTAAAAGTTTTAGTGAATGCAAATTGATTCTTCCAGATACTGTAGCAAAAGTTACATCAAGATTTTTTTTGCTTGTTCTAGTAATTAAATATTGGCTGCTTTGGGTTTTGTTTGAATTGAGGACAAGCATGTTACTTTTTAGAATTGATTTACAAGTAAGAAATTCTACCGAGACTCTAAATGTCCAGACTGCAACAGAATTAGATTTAAATATTTGATGCCTTTTGCTGTGTTCTTTTGTTGTCACAGACACAAAGGCCATTGATTATTGATATAATGGTAATAGCAGAGCTTGACAGTGTCTTCACAATGTCTTGTTTGATGCTTTTCTGTGGCAATTATAAAACAATTCTTGTCAGGCTTTGCATTTACCTACTTTTAGCAGTAGGAATGAAAACTGAATGTCTCATTCACCTGTGTCTGTGCCACTTTCAATCAGCTCTCTGGCATCTCAATAGCCAACAGTGAAGACACAGAGAAGGGTAACAAGGTCCCTGCACTTGAGTCCCACAGAATGAAGCTGCCAAGGCTTGACCAATAAATTATGGCTTTGAACAGTTCCATAAGCATAACTAGAGATATTATTTTACCCCCTAACGATGGGGTGGACTCTCAAACTCTGCTGCTTGTACCAATCTGTTCAGTAGGTTTTTTTCCCCCCAAGTGTCCATACATGCAGTTCATATATTAGCACTTCTGTAAGCTGCAGTTGTCCAGGGGGAATATTCAAGTGCTGCAGGGTGTTTTTGACATCAGCATCTAGGTAATATGACCAAACTCTTTGTGTTTTCACACATTTTCAATTTTGCTTTAGATGGTGGTCAGTGTAAAGTGGGGTTTAGCTTTGGACTTCCTCAGGTACATAAAACCTGCTGTTTTTAAGGATGTTTGCCATAGGATCTGCTTATGCACTGTTGTTCCAAAACGCTAGGTGACAATGGCTGTTGCTTAAGTTGATCATTTCACACACTCTTAAAGCATTCTGCTAAATGCTTCCAAGACTATGAGAGGCTTTTATCTGCTTTTATCTATCACACAATCTAGATCTCTGCTTCTGTCTAGCAGAGTATAGCCTGTTTCCTTGTAGAAGTATGGATTTGGCAGAAGGAGCAAAAATATTCTGAAATATTATTAAGCAGGTGTCACAGACAGTAATAGCTCAGAAGAAATGACAGTGTGTTTGCTTTCTTGGTTCAAGGAAAGAGGAAAACAAATGGAGTAGGAAACAAATACAGCTGAAGTGGTAATGGGTTGATGAGTCACAAGAAGCAAGGCTGCATTTTCTGACAGAATGTAGCCAGCAACCTTAGAGCATTTTTGTGAAGTGTTTGATTGCAGAGAACAGAGATGCTTTGAAAATCTTATTTTGAGCATCTATCCCTTATTTGAATGACTGGATGCTGTGGTAATAAATAATGGATGAATAAAATTTAAGCCAAAAGGGACCTTCAGCTCACCTCTCAGGACTTCACTGTATCATGAGACATGACATTTCAGCAGGTTATCCTGAACTGAACTGAACTAGCACATCTGTTTTGACATCTCTTCAGTTGAAGCCATCAATAGCTGAAAAGTCTCAGGGCTTGGAGTTTTTCCCTATTAGTTAATCAATATTATTTGCAAATCGTCATTCTCATCTGCATTAGTTGGACTTTGCTTTCTTGATTATTACATGCTTTTCCCAGACAGATTTAAGCACCTTTTAATACCAGTATTTTCCTTCTGTATAGGCAGCTCAATCTTTTTAATAACAGATCAAGATCTTTACCTGATTATTCATTTTTATGCATGTTCTTTGTCCTCTCTTTAACAGCCTTTAAAGAAAGGCAGTCAGCAGGATACTGCCCCACAATACTGCTCTCCCAGTATCTCTTCCACCATCCATGTTTTACTCTGTGCAAAATTCATGGTACCTTTCTGCTGCCACTTTCTTCCATCACTGCTATGTACAAAACTGGAGTTTGGCCTTTTTGCCCCAGCATTGCCCAGGAGCTCACTCTGAGGGGGAAGGTGTGTGTTATGACTGCTGTCTGGACCTGCTGGATGCAGGATTGCTGTCCCCGTCACTCCCTGTGCCATGTGTGCCTCGCTGCAAAAAGCCACTCTACAAGATGCAGATTTTTACGTAGACATGTGCTGCCTTCAGCTTGACAGCAGTCTGCTATTTTCATCCATATTTTCTCTGAACAAGAATTTTGTGTATACTGGCAGTGAGGGAGAAGTTTCTGGGAAATGTTGTGCTTTCACAGAGCTCCCTCACTGTGGGGCATCAGAGGGTGACCTGTACAAAACTCATACAGAACTGTGCTCCTTAAGCCAGCTGTAGGGCATCCCTTTGTTGATAAAGTTGAGGCCAGTGTGGGCTCAGGCAGCATCTGGGAATGCTTCAAAACATCTTTTAGAAACAAAATAGATTGTTCCACACACAGCTTTGTTCCACACCAGCTGCACTGTTTTGCTGCTGGCTGCAGTTAGTTAGAGGTGGGTTCGCTTCTGGGGATGCTTTATCATTTCAGTATTACTAATGAGGAGCTACAGGGTGACTTTGAGTGGATTTGAAAGGTAGTAAGAATGGTGAACACAAACTCTGGAGAGAAAATGATGGTCAATTTATTTCACTAGCTTTGCTGCTCTTGTATTTTTTCTGAGGTTGATGATGTGGTATCTTTCAAATAATAAAAAAAAGAGAAAGTGAAAAGGTTTCAAATTTTGTAAACTGGTCTGTACTGTTCTACGGCACTGAAACAAAACCTCTTGAATAATGGATCTGAAAAACACTTTGAAATTCTCAGTGCAAAAATGAAAGGCATCAAGGCTTCTGATGGCATTCACTGAGAGTACCATGGCTGAACTCTAACCATGTCTTTGGAGAGTTTTATATTAATTGATTTTGTATGGAAGATAATCCAGGGATTCCTTTCATTGCAGAAAGCCATCACTAGACTGTGCTGGGGGACATTAAAAAATAATAATGCAAAAAGTGTAAAAAAATCAAATTAAATTCTCTAAGTTACACCCTCAGTGTAGGAATTAACCCCAGGTTTAAGAGTTGCCTTCCTACTCCTTTCAGAAATGCACATTCCTGAGGGGTGGGACAGAGGGCATGGAAGAATGGACAGTGGATGAGAATGGTCATAGCCAGCCCTAGCAAGTTCTTTCATCTTTGTATTGCACAGGTTATTGTTCCAAAAGGGGCAATGGAGACTAAAAATCCTTAACAAAGTAGAGGATATATGAGCCAAAATATTCTGCTTGTTTCAAAATATCAGTCCTGTATTTTTACAGAATGAAATAGAAGATATGTGTGAATGCAGTTTTGAAATGAGTGGGAAATACCAGCCAAGACCCAGTGAGACTCAACCATTTCTGTAATTGCATTGTTATTTTTGTAGCAATGTTTCCAAGAATAGAAGCTGTGTTGCCTTAAATTTTAAACTAATAACTTGAGTAGTTTTAATAGAAATAGGACTGCTTGTTAATTTGTGATCACATGCAGCTTTAAATACTGGATAGTTTAACAAAATGCTTTAATGTCTACACCTATAATTTAGAGTTTGAATAAAGTTCTTAATGACATTTAGTAATAAGGATGCTTCCTTTGCATGTGAAATTGCACACCTGCAAAACTCCTGTCCCATTTTCTTGGCCGAAATTGGTATAATTAAGATCCTCATTTTTAGTTATAGCCTCCTTGTTTTAACATGCTCATCACTTTCCAAGGCAACTCCATTTGTAGACCTTTTGCTATAACCTGGAATGACTTTTAAGTTAAAAAAACATTCCCCCCCCCAGCATTCTTAATTAGCAGGAGCTGAAATGTGTCATTGCATATCCTCCCCCTCCAGTTTTATTATGTAAAAATATTGGGGGTTTTTGTTTCTTCATATATCTTTCACATGGTAGAATTACTGTAAAATTACAAGTTTAAAATCTTGACTGAAGAGTTTGGGGAGTTTTGGCTAAACCCTTTAATTTACCATTAAGATTTTGAGAGATTTAAAACTTCAGTGCAAAAGTCAAAGGATCAGCATAGAGACCAAATCGCAATAAAAGTGATACAGAGAGTCAGAAGGAAGCTTCCAAGTCACTTGAGTCTGAAAGTGCTCACTGTTCTACTTATATGATTAGCAAACAGAAGACCTACTTTTTGTAAGTTAAGACACAGTAGTTTGATATTTGCATGCAGAGATAATAGGCCCTATTTTTAATGTAGTAACAGGACGTAAACTTTAATTTTTGTATTTGTTTTTAAAATTCTTTAGCATCATTAGCAAGGCTGTGCTGTGTGCTTTCTCCGTGCTCTTATATTCTGTGTTACCTCTGTGGTTGCACAGACTTACGGTTCAAATACGAAAAAAGATTTTAATTTTGCTTAGTTTCTAGTTCTTCTCCATGACAGTTCAAACATTACAAAGAGCACTTAAGAATTATTTGGGTTGCCTCTGACTAAACTAAACGCCATCTTCTGGAAGTGGATGTTTGAGGGAAGGTACACCTTGTACCTACTGCTTTGCCCACTCCAGAAAAGCTGGAGAGAAGCCTGCAGGTACACATTTAAAACAGAGAAAGGGTTTTGGGACCCACTGTTCCTTGGTTGAAGTTCAGGCAAAGGTTTCTGGTGGTGTTTCAGTGGATGCTCTGGACACTAGCTTGAGAAGGGGTCATGGCTCAGCAACAGCCACTGGATTCTCACTTCTGAACGTGGGTGTTAGGTGGGGTCCTTCCATTCAAAATTGGGGTTCCCAAAGGGTTAAAATTCATAGCTATTGTAAATAAATTCTGTGGAAGTGGATCAAGCTTTAAGTCTACTTGCAAAATAATTCTTTTAAGTTCTAGAGAAATTCTTATACCTTCATTTATGTATGTAACTGAACACCTTTGTGTACTTCTCAGTGAATTTAATGCTTTTACCTGGCAATAAGAAGTGGTATGAGGAAGACACGTGGATCCTTGAGAAACACAGTTCTTGGGGGTTGGGTGAAGGTCAGTGGTACCTGCTGATGGTCATTGGATAAGATGATCTTGAAAACCAGCATTGTTACTTAAAAATAAAGCGAGTCCTTTTGCAAAGTGGAGTAAGTAGATGGTTTCTTTCCTTTTACACTGGTGTCCTGTGTCTCCTAGGCCACTATTCCTGAAAATAATAAAATGCCTGCTTTGTTTCTGGGTCCTGCTTCAGGCTTCTGCTTTAACCATAGGATAGTTTTATCTGTTTTAAGGATAAATACCTTTGTGGGTAGAATATGATTGCTATACATATAGCAACCTATCATTTCCTCTTGCTCTAAAATGTGGTGGATAGACCGTCACTGCATGTTGTGTCCGTGTTTCTGCTTTTTCTACGTCTTCCACATACTCTTGAAGTGTTTTAGCTGTAGGGAACATCTGTCACAAACCCAAATGTTTATATTCATATAAATTGGCAGTTGTGTCAGCTCCTCAAACAGGAGATGTTCATTGTGATCTTTTTGTAAGCAGATGTGCTGTGACTGGAAAAGCTTCTTTAATAATTAAGTACAATTAAAGTATCTGGAATCTCTTCCAGTTACTAAAGCAGCATTGAAGATTATGATTCTTCTTACAAAAATACAATTGCTTGGATTTAGCATTACCAATATATGCTAAAGTCATGTCCAGAAATTGGAGCAAAGTTCTCTGCAGACTGTACAGTGAGCAGAGGTAAAACTGGGGGAGTTGTGCTTAAGATTATTTATTTATTTATTTTCTATAAAATTAGATGCATTAATCATGAGAAATACAGTTTCTTCACAGATTTTCCATATGGACTGCCCTGGTTATAAATAGTACTTTTAAAGGCTTGATTAGACAAAAAATGGTTTCATGTATTCACTTCTAATACATCATTGTAGTCAAGCAGCCAGCCCAAAAGGAACCGATGCGTGATGAAAGTAATATTTTGTATTTCAGTTACAAAGATGGAGCTCAATATCTCTCCCACTGTGGGCTGTCAGATAGTGAAAGGACTTTTAATTCAATTTAAACCTCATTCAGTTCAATCTCTCTAGGAATGTGTTGGACCCTGAAGGTAGTTTCTCAACAGCTTCCTGCTGTAGGTTACTGGTGAGCTGTCTTTCTTGTAGGAGGAAAGAGAGAAGAAAAAGGCAGAGGGCTGACTGGTCTTTAAAAATTTGTTACAGAACCATTAGTGTTAGTCTTAAGTTTTATTAGATTTAAAATATATTAAGATTTTTTTAAAGCAGCACAGAGTGCTGTAGTTCAAAGATCTGAGTTTAGTGTCAGGTTTTAATAGTTTTATGCAGTCTTTTCAGTGATGTTTTCCTCTTCTTGGCTGTACTGTATATTGTATAATTTCCTATATTTCTACACAATTCACCTGTGTTTTCAGTGCTTTTTTGTCACATGCTTTACATTTATCCCTTCTTTTCTGTCTTTCCACGCCTCCTATTTTCTCATTAAAACGTATCTGCTCCTTTTCTGTTTCCACAGACCATTTCTCCCTCTCAGATTTCCTTCTCTCCCTCTTACTTTGCCCTTTCTCAAAATCTAATCCCCTCCCACACATCCACTGATAAAGGCAGTAAAGTCTCATATTTTATGCTGAAGATATTGTTAGAGATCAGGATAACTTCAAGGTTAGAGGCAAATGCAAAGACAGCCCATTTAGCCAGCAGCTCTCCATAAGGTGAGGGTTTGGTTCATGCTACAGAATTTTCTGGGAATTTTCCCCATATACCCAAATGGCTAAAACTACTACTCAGCTAGTCTTCATTGAAGATACTTCAATGAGGAGCTTTCCTCTTCATTCTCCTTTTTATCCCAAAACTTTTTTGGGGACCTCTCTTCTCAATAAGCCTAACAAATCCTGGAAGATACCATCCACTTTAAGGTCTTATGCATTGTCTTTTGATTTCAGCAATACTGAAATGCTGCACATTAGGTTTTGTAAATAATTCTCATCAGTTGTGAAACTGTTCTGTCTTGAAGTGCATGTATTTCACAGAGGAAAGGACAGAATTGATCCCTTCCAGCTATTTAGGTAACAACCAAACATAAGCTGTGGTCTGTCTTCAGTAGCTGTGCGATACTCTTCACTGCAGCAGTGGTTACTTGCATTTTGGACTGGTGAGGGCCTTCACATTTATGTTTTTTAAGAAAATGTGTGTTATTTCCACTGGACTCATGAAGATCATTATAGGATTCATTGGGATGAGTGTTGGCAGAGCTCTTGCTGACTGAGTACCCTATGTACCCACATACCTGCTCAGGGAGGAGGATTCAAATGCTCGTCCTTTGCAGTCTGGATCAGAGCTGAGTATTACCCAGGATTAACCAAGGGCAAGGAAAATGAGTGTGAGATAGCACTGACAGAAAATGACAACAAAATAAAACCAAAACCATAAATGCAAGTCCAGGACCTTTTCTTAAGATGTTTAGTTTTCCAAATGAATCTTGGTTTGCTGAGTTGAAGACAGTAACTTACTGAAGACAGACTCTTACTAAGTCTGGTTCAGTTTTGCTTCATGCTAGCAGACAGCTGTCAGACAGAGAAGGTTGTCTGCCCAAGATGGAGGTGAAAATGAGAAAGATGGAAATGGTGCAACCAGACTTCCCTATTACGTTTTTTTCTGTTGGTAACTGGGGAATGTTTCAAACTTTCTCTTGCTTTTGCTCAAGGTAGTCAAGCTTGCTGCATCTTCAGCTCTTCATGCTTTGACTAGAAGAAAAAAAGTACAACTTGAACTTTCAAAAGAAAAATAGTTCTCAATTTTATTGCTGGACTTCAATCAGTACTTCTCCAGGTGCATTATAAAACCTGCTCATATTTTTTAAATCTTCACTAATTTGGCATTGCCATCTTGACATAGGGTCTGTTTTAAAAACACGTTGAGCACTCACATCTTCTGACTTAAAAGGAAAAGGAAAGAAGAAAAGAGAGCATAAAACAATAAAACCCAAGCCTGTAGGCAGAATGTTTCATTACAATAGTTGTGGGGTTTCTTTTTAATTATATGTAATAAAAAACTTGCAGATGATGCCCACTCTTTGGATGAGGGGACAAGACAAGAAAAGTTCCTTGCCTGAGGGCCAGGGTTGGAAATATAAACCATAGTTAGCTGGCATTGTACTTTTTGATAATAGCAATGTCACCAGTGATGTAATGATGACTTTTCCTCCCCTTTGATGATGACTTTTCCTCCCCTTTGATGATATGTTGTCCTGCAAATAATTACTGGCATGATAGCAGATGATACAGTAAAATATTTTGATGGAAGACACAAACAGTTTCCCATATAATAAACTGCTTTTCTGTAGAGTCTGCATTCCCACAGTGGGATCTCTTGGTGTCTGTCCTTCGATGGGCAGGATTGTATCAGCAGAGACTGGCTCTGGGGTGGTACGGAGTGTGTCCCAGCAGTTTTGGAGCTGATGACATTACAAAAGGATTGGACTTCGTTGCAGCGCTTTATTTTCTGTGGGGCTGCTACTTAGATCTGCAGAGAGCCTTGGGAAATGCAAGACCAGTGTTTAACAAAACTTACCTTCTTCCCCCTCTCCCCTTTTCTTCACAGAAAATATCAGAGAGGAACCCGAGTACGCCTGAGACTGCTGGATCTTGAACTGACATCCAGGTTTTTGGGGGCAGCCAGTGACACAACATTGCTGGAAGCTGATGCAGTGCTTTTGGGACTTGCAGAGAGCAAGCAAACAAAGCAAAAGGAGTAAATTTACTGCAAAGAGATGCACTTTGTGCTCTGAAACATATTATATAAATTAAATCCTTCCTCAGGAAATAAATGGAAATTTTCTGTCAACTTAGTCATGTAAAAAATTAGAACAATAAAATACAATAAGCACATTGTACCTAATTCTTCCTCCATTTTTATTCTCTCTGTTGTCATTTTCTGTCAGTCCAGCTCTCCAGTGCTGCCATTAAAGGTGAACTGAGCTTCTGTAGGTTAACTGAATGTGTTCATATTCTTGTATAAAGAGTTTCAGAGTCCATCATACTATCCCAAAGGAATGTTGATTTTCCATGGAGGAAGTCCAAAGTTTGCTGTTGTGGTGCTGCTTCTAGGATGGTATTTCATACAGAATAAGAGTTTCTGATTTCCAAGTTGCAGTGCAGGCTGTTTTACTGCTGATACTGGGTTTACTATCTGTTACAGTACATCTAGCTTTTATCTCCATCTGCATGAGGAACTAGAGATTATTCTTTGCTTTAATCAGAGCTCCCATTTCCAAGGCACATTAGTAAATTTTCTCTGGTGGTCCATAAAAATGGAAAGAAGCTGTTTCAATGTAGTTGGCCAAGTGTAGGTCTTAGTTTTCTGTAAATATATTTAGGATAAATACAGTGGGTGTTTGAACACATAACCAAAGAATCATGCTATGGTATTTCCTGTATCTTTTTGGAGATTTTGTTATCAAAGAACATTTCTTTTGATTTCTGATATATCCAAGGCTGAATTTTGCACAGTCATTTGTGATCTGCATAGTGCCTAGCAGGTGTGCTAAGTGAAAGTGAGATATGCCATTCCTACCACTGAATTGCAAAAGAAAGCCTGTTTAATCTGAAAATATTTTTCCCAAATGTGGGAATGAAAAAAGATTTGTTAAGACAGTATACCTTGTTTGTCTGCAGTGACTGTCCAGTGACAATGTGTTTCTTTTATATGTATGTTATTCAGCAGATTGCACAAAATTCAGCAAAACACATGCATTGGCTTAAGCATGTATTACCCAAATCCTCATCTTTTTTTACACCTCATCTTTCTGCTGGAGCAGGCCACGTGAGCAGTGATGGAACCACTGAAGGATGGTGTCACTCCTTCTACCTCTCATGACTCAGTACATAGATGTCTCCATCCTGTGAGGGAAGAGGAGGTAAGGGATCCCTAAAGAAGCAGGGTACCAGAGAGCCAGTTCCAGGCTGCCACAGCTCACACACCCCTTTCCTTGCCTTCATCTGGGGGGTGCTTGGGTAAGATGGCATCAGTGCAGAAATGGGGAGCAATACTGTTAGATCACAGCTGGCTGGTGGGTCAGGTTGCCACCCAAACTCTCCGACTCTTCATATAGTCCAACAAAATTTGTTTAGAACAGTATACAAAAGCTGTAACCTGTTCATAGGTTAACCATTGTAATTTCTTTCTTAAAAGTTTTTGTATTTTTTTTAACATATAAAAAGAAAAGTAAAAGGAAAGCTGAATTGCCTTTTTACCTGAAACTACAGCTATATGCACAGTGGTTTGATTATTTCTTATACCTCTGGTTAAAAGAAAACCTTTGACCAATTAAACAGAAGACTAATTTCCTACCTTTGCCCTCTCATAACACTGAAACAAGAGGTAGTGTGCACACAGAATCATAGAATTATTAAGGTTGAAAAATATATCCATGATCATTGAGTCCAACTGTTAACCCAGTGCTGCCATCCTCACCACTAAACCATGTCCTTAAGTGCTACATCTACAATGGGAAGTTTCCAAGATATATCTCACGCATGATCTGTCAAGAAGAATAATTTTAGTGTAAGGTGTTTATTTACCAGCATACTAGGAGGAATCACATGGTAAATGCATAACCATTCTGAAGGAATGGGCATGTTACAGCAGATCCTTTTATAGTTTTGCAAACTGAAATTTTGTTTCAGAAATCAGTATGGATCCAAGCAAGAGAGAGGAAACAAGCAATGTGAGCTTATTTTGTTGCTTTAATTTGCACGTTCATCTCAGTGATCGTAATTAGGGGATTTTGCACATGAATTTCATTGGGTGTTAGCCTCCAGGTAAAGAGTTATCCTGTCACTAGAGTTAGGAAAGAAGGCCTTTTAAGAAGCCAGGAGGGATTTAAAATATCAAAGAAATCCTGTCTGTTGAATGTAACTCATCCTACATGCTTGATCAACCTTCAATAAGAGTGATTTGGGAGGAAGTATATGTGTTAATGTTTTGGGGCAGAGTAAGAGTCATTTCACAGTAGGGTAACAGATAGTGATTTTATCAAACCTTCCTCTGGATAACCTTTAGAGAAGTAGCTTCTGGAGGCTGTAGTGGTCACTATTTCAAATCCAGCTTAGTGTTCTATTTGGAAACCCAAGGGTTGACATAAACTGACCTGGTCATACAAATTGCAGGGTTGAACCTCCAGTGGCTTTAGGCTGCTGCTAGTCTTTGTGGCCTTTGGTGAACCAGTTGTTGTCCCAGTTCATCTTTGGTGACCTTCAGTTATTAATTGGCTCTTCAAACTCTTCATACAAGAGTTGTCCCATGGAGGAGTCTCTGTTTGGGGTAGCCTGTGCCCATTGCACATTGCCTCAGTTCTGCACAACTCCCAAAGGCAGAATTGCAAAGGCACAGCAGGGAGTTCTGAAATGGCTTTGGGGTGGGCTGTTGCAGTTGCATTTCATAGCTGTAATACCTGCATATACTAGGAATATGTGGAGACTTCATGTTCTTAACACAGATTAAGGAACCACCAGCATTCATTACTGAGTAGCCATGATGGCACAGCTGCATGACCAGTGTCTCTAAGACTGTTCTTATTTTTTATTCCAGTCATGTATCAGAGTAGAAATTGATAATGCAAGCAAGTATTTCTAGGGCCATCCATACAGAAAAATAGATGTGGAGTCTTTTCTGCTGGTTGGTTCCTATCCCCAGGAGTTCCCTTTTTTCTTCATGGCCACATTCCTTTTTGCTCCTCTCTGCATTTTCTGCTGTCAAATGTGCTCAAGTGTATGTACAAGAGCCATGCACAGTGAAGGCTCCTTGTCCACATGGTACAGATCCCTGAGTGGCCTTGTGTGTGTCTTGGTTTGGGCAGTGGTATCAATCTGAATTTTTGTATGGAGGTTATTCTTATTTCAGGTAAGAGGATAACATAAAGAACATTTCTTTATGTTAGCTCCTGCCAACATAAAGGAAGGCTGAGGCCAGCCCTGCAGCTCCTGTGTCCCTGGGCCCAGTCCAACCACCACCTGGAATACTCTTATCACTATATATACTACATGTATGATAATATGAACCAAATGAATGCTACTTACACATATCAACATTCCAGCTGTAAATGGAAATGCATCATTTTGCTGAGAATCCTGAGGGCAGTATGAACCAAGTTCTGCAACTGTGTTCGTCCGACTGCCAAAATCAGGAACTTCTCTACATGCCATGCTCCCTTCTCTTCTAAATTTTGTAATTTTGTCTTACTCTGAAACATAGACCAGATGAGCAAAGTTCATTACTAAAATCATATTGATTTCTTCTCTCACCTTTTTTTGGTTATGCAGCTGAGAAGACATTTGTTTCTTCATCTGTTTTTCAGACATTTGGGGTTTTTTTTCCTGTAACAGTCTTGAGTTTTGAAAGTGTTGAATGTTTGTTTGTTTTTTATTCTCTGAAAATTTTCAGGTAACAACACAAACCCAACATCATTAACAGACACTAAGTTTTCATCATCCTTTATCATATTCTGCTTTGCATGCTGCCCATATCTCTTAGTTGACAAATTTCCCACTTAGATTTGGATGAGCATGACGGACTCACTTCACGTAGTTGTAATTCATGCTTGGTGTAAAATTTGCTCTTGGAATTGTAATGCTGAGTGCTCAGAGGGCAGCATGAAATGTTGAAGTCAAAGTTAGCTTTGATAAAAACGGAATTAAAGCTGGCTTGAGTTTTAGCTGAAGCAATAATTTATTTTTTGTGTTTATTCTGGTCTTGTTTTGAAGGCTTTAATAAGTTGTCCTAGAATCCTACCTTTTATTTTATGAACAGAACATTAAACACGTATACATACTTGGAAAGCAAAGTATCTTTATCATGATGTGGAGTTGGAAGAAAAATTATCAACGTTCAATGTTCCTTTGATGACTGATGTGCTATAACAAGACCTGGTAAATCCTCCTGGGCTTGTCTGCCCTTTCATATTCCAGGCCTTTAGGTGATGAGATGGGGAAAAAGGGAAACACTGAAGAAATCAGGCCTGCCTATTGAAAACAAATTAGCATCTTGCCACCAAAGCTTTGGCACTGAGCTCTTTTCTAAAGAAAAGGATACTTCACATTTTACTTTCCTTTTGGGCATTCTGGAAAGTTTGGGTTCCTCCTCATTTCTTAATACTGTCACATTTATAAATCAGGCAAATTATTGTTCAAGCTTTTTATTCTTCTTCTGGCAGTATTAATCCCATATGCTGGGAAAGGTATTCCAGTCTTCTGTTTTGGCTGGAGAGCATTTCTACTAGATACAAGTATGCACTCTCTATGTGTTTTTTTAGTACAATATACGTTCTAGGGAAGTGTTTATCGCACATGAAAAGTCTAGACTGCCCAGATGGGGCTATTACATTGTCATCTGGCCATAACCCAAAATAAATATTATCCCTGGTATGACTGCATTAGACTAACATGAGTAAGATCTTAAACACCTCTAAGTGTTCGTGTTGCCTTCTCAGTTGTGTCTCATTCAATCAGAGTTAAGCACCCTGATGCACTCACTGCATGGTGGCTCTAATGAGGAAATCTGCCATTTGTTAACTTCTGTCTGCAGCAGGCTGTGTGTCAAGAGCAGCCAAAAGTTACACTTCCCAACTGGGTTAAGGGGTCCATGGAATAGTTTCTGTAATCACTCTGTAGCTTTGGGTTAGCTTCTGAAAGTAGTGGCATATAAAAATGGTTTTAAAATATTGACTTTCAAAGTAGTAAACTGGGTCTTTTTTCTCCTGTCTTACGAGAAATCAAAGGAGTACTGAAATACCAGCTCTGTTAATGTCTTTCACACAACAGCAGCTCTGCTGGTTGAATCTTTGCTCATCTTCTCAACCTCAAACCTGGTTTGTGTTTAAGACATGACACATATGGGAACTGAAGTGTTACTTCACTGTCTCAGTCCAGTAGCACGGGGAAGAAATTTAAGGGCTTCATACTTCTCTTCCCAGGGCGAGGAGTTGTTCAATTCTTCTCAAAATTACTCCACTGAATATAAATAAAGCCCAAAACTAATTGAAGGCCAGAGTCTGATATACCAATTACCAAAACACAAACACACACATCAGAGAAGAGAGTTTGTATACGTCCTGACCTGGCTCACAAATGAGTGTCTGGGTACCATACTGGACATCTTTGGATGGTCATGGTGACTGAGAGGTCCTGAGCACTGGAGGAATCACTCCTATCTTCAAAAAGGGCCCAAAGGAGCACACCAGTGGTGCCCAGTGCCAAGACCAGAGAGGACGTTCTCTCTGAACATCAGGAAACAGTTTTACACTGGGNAAGGACAATGGGGCCCTATGGTGACTGAGCAGGGAGGAATGACCTCCAGAAGTCCCTTTCAACCTGTAGCAATCTGTGATTTTGTTTTTGTCTTACTTGGCCACTCTGGTTGAACACTGCTTCTTTTTGTTTCTCTAACTTTGTGAAAGCTTGGAGCTCCTGAATGCCCTGACCTGGAGAAGATTTGCTGCTGAGCTAGGAGGGTACAGTCTTCTCTTTGGGATCGAGTTGCCAAAAGACAGCAGGGCATTGGGGGTCTCCAGAAGTAGGAAAGGTGGGAATCAGTACCTTCTGTGTATCCTTGAGGCTGGTTTGCTCTTTGTTTGGCATGGCCTTCCCTGCAGTCTAAGGGAGACTGTGGCTACTGCCTGTGGCTGCTGCCCTCTCCCACTTCCAACAAAGGTATCGTTCCTCGTTCTTTATTCCTACTGTATGTGTGGGCAAACTGAGAATAAGCTCAGTGAGACACATTTCCATCAGTCCAGGCACTTGTACAGTGTGAAAAGGATGTCCATCCCAGCTTGGAGTTTGGTACCAGCCATGCCAGGGTAATGGGCTATGTTGTCAGTGTGTCTGGCAGAAGCATCTGGCAGCTGTCTTTCAAGGAGGTGTGATGGTCCTGGACTCCTCTATGTAAATGTCCTCTCCTGGTAGTCACTGGCTACCTCCTGCCTGGCCTGTCTGCCAAAGCCCTTCCATGAGCAGGCTGGCATGGGTCTAGCTGTTGAATTGCTTGACCCAGAGAATGATGTTTGAATAGGCCAGGCATGGTTTGCTCAGGTTCATCTAAGAGCAGGTGTTGATGTGTGATTTCATTACCTCTTGGGGCCCAGGCTTTGCTGTGAGTGCCTGAGGATCTCACACACTGATTTGGTTCCTGTTACCCTGGAAGATCACTGCTAAATTCCCAGTGGTGTTTGGCTTTTCAGCATGCCTGGGGAGGACGTGCAGCCCGGAGCTGGGGTTTCCCCGGGCCGGGCGGGCAGTGCGGAGACGCGGCCGGGAGCCAGCGCAGACCGGCAGCTCGAGCTGTGAAAGAGCAGCGTCAGCTCAAAAACCCTCGCCGTGCCCTTTGCACCTCGGGCTGCGGCATCTTTGCACACGCTGGATCACGGGGGAGCTGAAGTTTCATTTACCGACTGAACGCCTCTGAAAAAGGCGCTCCCCGTCCCAATTAGCGCTGCCGGCCGCCCGCCCCAGCGCGGTTAAAGGGAGCCGGCAGCGCGGGCGGTGGGCGCGGGGCCGCGGCCGCGGGAGCCGCAGCGCGCTGGGGGCTCCGGGCGCCGCACCCTTTCAAGCGCGCCGGGTTCTTGTGTGAAAAACAAGGGGCACAATGCTGGAGTCGTAACCTCCTCACCCCTGACGGCATGGGAAAGTGCACTCCTCAGCTGTTGGGTATAGAAAGGCTGCTGCAGGCATGAGAAATGTTCATAAAAATGCCGTTTAGAGCTTGCCCTTCTACTTTGCACATGTCATCTTGCCTATCAAGCTGCCTAATTGGAAAATTAGGCTGGCCTTAATTTAGAGACCTAAAAGTTCATGCCAATAATTTCCCAGAGACTCTTTTTTTTTTTTTTTTCCCAATTATTATTATAAGTGGTTTCAGCACATTGGAAATCTTTACTGAAAAAGAAAAAAATACACCCAGGAAGAGCAGATCTTACATTTCAGAGACATTCTCTGATTTCTATGTGTGAAATTGTATTGTTGTGCATCCCGTGAATGATCACTTGGAGATGAATGTGAGCCCCTGTTGTTTTCCATGCATCATTCCTTATTTGACTGAACACAAAGAGCTCATCGTACTTTAATTTACAGGATGTTATAATCTTATTTTGGAGCTTAATACACCTGCTATTTTCTATCTGGTGAGGCTCTGAAAGCAGCAGTAAGCAGAAGCTGCCTTGCAGCTGTAAACATTTACTTCCCAGTGTCTGTGGGCACCAATGATCCCCAGTGATCTAAGGAGACCTGAGCTGGTGTGTTGGATCAGGCCAGCTGGTTGAACATTTCCTGACTTTGAGCAGGGCTCAACCTTGCAGTTAGGCACATCCAGGTGGCTGCACTCAGTGCCTTTGGGATCTCTGCTGGGAACTGTGTTTAGGTGATGTGGTGAAGATTTTCTCTCTGAGTCTGGATACTGTCCCAGATCCCAGATGGGAAAAGGGCAGTGGCGACCCAGCACATCAGGCTGTCTTGGTTATCCTCAGCTGCTAGGACAAGGAGGAAGGATTTCTGCAGGCTCCTCTTTGTACCCTGGAGGTGGACAGGAGCTGGGCAAGGGCTCAGGCAGGCAGGATGGCCAAGTGCTTTTGCTGCTCCTGCCGTTTGCACGAGCAGTTGGCCGTGCTGGAAGCTGATGGTCTGACAAAGCCTCTCGCTGTCTCTTGGCAGCAATAAAAGTGGCTCATGTGTACAGCAAGGGCTAAAGCATGACTTGATAAATCTGATGGTCCTCCAGATTTTTGTCCTTTTGCTGAAAGCTGCACAGTGCAAGTATGGGAGCAGGAGAGGCCCATACCTAAGATTCTCAAGGTCCTTGAGAATTGGGTACCTTGAGAATTGGGTACCTTGACATAGGTGCAGTGTGCTAAGGCCATGGACACATCCTCCCTGAGTCTTGCTAAGCCACTTGGAGAGGCTGCTTGCTCTTGCACAGCTACTCTGCTACTTCCCACCCAAGAAACTCACTCCCAGGTGAGTACCCAAACAATTTTGACCCTGCTGTTTGTTCAATTTATGTCTAGTTCATAATTATGGTTGCTTTTTTTTGGAAAATGTGCTTATAGGGACAGGGGTGGGGAGATGAAGGGAGGGAGGGCATCTGGCACAAGCTGGGGCCATTGCCTTTCCATCTCTAGGAGAAGAACAATACTGAACACTGGGTGAGACTACCAGGCACAGATTAGGGGCAGAATGCAACCCCAGGATCAGGGTTTGTGGGTCCAGCCATTCTCTCGGTACAGCAGGTCATGCATGTGAGCAGGACCCCAATTTCATCTCCCCTTAAAAGTGTAACCACACAGGCTGGCCTGAGATCTTATGCTGATGCAGAAAGCAGGGTTCACCTAAAGAATTCCTATGGGTGAAACCCAGACCATGAGGATAAAGAAATTACAGAGAACAATGTGAAAACAAAGCAAACAAAACTCCTGCTCATCTTGGGCTCCATCTGCCCTCCCTGCAGGCATATAGCATTGCATGGGAAGTCTTCTGGTGATAAAGCATCCAAGTGTCCCTGAGAGCATGAGAGCATCGTTACCATTTATCTCCTGCTGGAGGGCAAAATCAGGCCAAGATGGGACACACAAACCAAGAGGCCCTGTATTCATGACAAAGAACTGCTCTTACTGCTCCACATTTATTGAGAGGTTTTGAAAGGGCAGGAGGTCTTCCTGGAGCAGGATTGAGTCTCAGATGAGTGAAACTGGGCAGAGCAGGAGCTTGTGCAAGCCTGAGAGGTGTATAGTGTACAGTAAAGAGTACAAATGTACATGTGTCCTGAGGGGGGAAAATAGGCTGTAAAAGGCTTCTTTCTTTCATTTACACAGAAGGACAAAAGCCTCTGGCAGGACCTTACTGCATCTCTTTTCTGCATTGGGAAGAGCCAGAGCTCAGCTGAGCCCCTCCAGTGAAAGGGTCCATTTCAATGTCTCTAACCTTATTTTGGGTGCCTTGTTTGCTGGTAGCAGTGAGGGCAGCAGGCTGGAAGAGCTGCAACCCAGCACCTTGGTGCAAACCACTGTAGCACCTTGTGAGCTCTGAAGATGGGCAGCTCCCTTCTCCCAGGCGTTAGTCCCAGCTTAGCTGCTCTTTATAGCAAAGCACAGTTGTACAAACATATTGCCCTGTTTGGCAGGACAGGGCACTCGGTGGCCAGCCCTGCCAGGGATGTGCCCTCTCTGCTGCCTTTCCTCTGGGCAGACCCACATTCACCAGCGTGCAGCTAGCAGGAGTTATCCTCCCTGCCCTCTGCTGCTTACAATGGAAATCTGTCCAGCAGGATGAAAGGGTGATGGTGGGAAAGCATGTCAGAAAATACAATGCAGAGAACACAACTCTTGGGAGAGAGCTCTTTGTTTTGTTATTTGAAAGGGCTCAGGATTTAGTCAAGGGGGTGTAGTTATAATTTACTTTAAGGGATGCTGACAACTGCATTTGTCAAGTTAGATTATGGTCATACTGTCATAAAGGATCACTCTGTTGTTTTACTGCTAGTGTATAGATGCATAAGTACTTTGGACCTCAATGAGGATGAAAATACGGCTCTGATGTGTGAAAACCCACACTGCTGCCTAAATTTCTGTGCTGCTGCATGGCCCTTCGGTTGTGATAGGACTAATCAGTGCATACTTTTGAGCACTTGAATGAATTTTAAGTCTTTGTAGAGCTGAAATAGCTTGACCTTCTGACAGTCACACTCTTAATTACTTGTCCTAAATACAGTCAGGCTGAATGGGATATACCTAGACATTTTCAAATACATGTGAGCTCAAGAGATCAGGCTGACATGGGCACCTTGATCTGCCCATACATTCTGAAGTAGGTATTTATTTATCAAAGTGACCTCGTGCCCCTTAGCTTCAGTTTTGCTGTCCATTATCATGCCTCTCCTACCAATTGATGCTACTGTGCCCACACAGAATATTGCTATTTGCCATTTCTCTTCTGTTTCTCTTCATTTTCAAATTTCAAACTCTCAAAGCCTGAGGAATGATCTACGGTGTTTTGGTTTTTTCTAGTTTTGCTTAGAAAATGTCGCTATTTATATTTCTAAATCAAATGCTTCCTTTCCACTAAAAGGCCTGCATGTTTGAGAAGGCCGAGTACTCCCAAGAGAGCTGCCAGAACTGCAGCCCAGCGTGTTTGCTGGGGGGGATGGTGCTTAGCAGGGGTACAGGTGCTTCTGGGGCACTGAGCCACACGGGGCAGCTCTGAACCATTCCAAGCTCCTGGGGTGGAATACAGCCCCTCTCAGGCTGTGCACCGGTGAATGTGGGCAGGCCCCTGCATGAAGCAGGTCTGATTTGAATGTAAATAACAGGAGTTTGCTGCAGTTGTCCACACTGAGGTGCTAATGAAGAAACAACTTCATCCTTCTGAGTTTGGTGTTGTGTTTGTGTCAGGTCCCTTGGCATCCCTTCTCTTCGTGGGAAAACAGGAATGAAGAGCTGCATCTATGCATGGGTAGACAACTGCCTGGGATGTTTTTTTCTTTTCACATTACTTTACAAATAGCCCTTTCCCTTCTGCCTCATGTTTGCTATTCTTCATGCTGTGCTCCAGGAAAAAAAGTACTCAAGCTTAGGAGAGTTCAGTCTTTCCACCCTGAAAGGTTATTCTGAATTATTTTTTTGCATAACACTTCTTACAGTCAGGTAGGCAGAAGGGGATGCTGGCAGTGTACATCTAGTTCATCCAGCAGACCTGTGGGTACTCACTGGGTACTCATCTGAATTTAGGTCCTTCTAGAGCACTACCTTTGGCTTTGTAAAAATCAGGTTTAACTGGCAAGCCCTGATTTTATGATATGATGCTGTGTTTTCAGTATAGGAATACTCCAATTTTGAGTCCAGCCATTCATTTAATTCCTGAAAAACGTGTCCATGTCTGGAGGCTCAGGTAGGCTTGGTCACTGAAGCTGGCTCTCTGGCATCCAGTTTGCCCCTATTCCCACGTACACAATCCCTTGAAATTTAAACTGAGACACTGCTGAGCTTGTCCCGGTGGTTTTTGCTGGCGGAAGGACACGCTGTCAGCCATGTGCAGGCTGTGACAGCCGGGCCGGTGGCACAGCTGTCCTGCCCGCCCCAGCGCAGGGCAGGGCTGGCCGGCACACCTCAGATTAGCCATGTGGCCAGCGTTTAACCGCAGCATTAGCGAGCCACATCCCAGCAGCTGACAGCCTGAATAATTTACTGCATGCAAATGGTGGGACCTGCTGTCTCCGCAGCGCTGGGATCCGATTGCCACAGCCCATTAATCGGAATTGCTGGGCTGTGCTGACAGCAGCGGGCCCTGCACCCTGTGAGCCATTAGGCAGCTACCGGGAAAACCTTCCCCCTCCGTGTCCTCCCCCGCCAGGGAACCTGGGATTTTTTTCATGCTTTTATTTTTCTTTGACTGAAGTGCAGAGCCAAACCCGGTGACTCCCATCTGCTGTTGCCCCCGGGCCATGCAGGGAAGCCCCGGCCCCAGGAGAATGCTGTGGCTTCAGCGTGTAATTGTCTCCGGAGGGGATTGTGGTGGTGGCCCCAGTGGCAGGCAGGACGCTGGGTATGGAGAAGAGGTTCCCAGGCACAAATCCCACTGCAGGGTTTGGGGACAGCAGCCTCATCTTTCTGGCGGGGGACGTCATCCAGGGCCTCCCCACTGCCCTGCAATGCAGCATCTGGCATGACCATCAGTCCTGTGCTAAAGTGCAGGAGCATCTGCTCCCCGTCTCATCTCTTAGGTTTCTTTGCCAGCAAGCTTCTTCATGGCAGCCCAGCTTCTCTTTTTCACTTGCCATTTCCAGACTATCTTCCCCACCCTTAGCTGTGCCATCCTCTACCATTTCTCAGATACCCTCCCTGCATTGCTCAGGTATTTTCTCGGCTTCCTAAATCCTCCTGGTTCTTCTGCAAAGCAGGTTTGGTCCTCAGTCTCCTGTATTGATCAACCAACTCCTTGTGAATGCCCTAGCTTTCGGTTTTGGGTGTTTTTGCAATGGGGCAGTAGCAGGATTAAGCACCCAACACACAGCAGTCATTGGGGTGTTTGTAGCTCTGTTTCACCTATTACAGTGTCCTGAGCACCTGGGTGGCGCAGCTGGGTCAAGGGAAAAGGCAGAGAAGAGGAGAGAAAGCTTTACTCTGTGGCAAAGTCTGGGAGAGCAGGCTAGAAGGAAAGAAGTGGGGGAGAAACAAGAGGACTGGACAGTGGGGCAAGAGCTCACACGGCCCTGGAGCAAGCCTGGACCTGGGGAAACTCCTCATCAGAAGTGGGCACAAAGGAGCAGAGCTGCTTGTTTTGGCTTGCAGTGACAAATGATTGTTCTTCAAGTCGTCACCTTGTAATTGATGACTGTGTGAGAGAGCTTACCCACAGGAACAACTGTTGTTTGAGTGGCTGGGGGATGCAGAGCTGGGCAAAAAAAGCCCCTCTGGAAATGGTGTAAGGAGCCTATTTGGCATCTCTAAGTATGTGAGCTATTTCAGGTATGTTTGCTCAACTTCTCGGTTACTTGCCAGCACATGATACAGCTATGCCTGTGTGTGCCTGCAAGCTGTGTTTGAGAGAGCTGTACCCTGGTGCAGTGATATGCAGATTGCCTTTAAAGCTCTCATGAGGGACCCCCATGGACAGCAGATGAAAATGGGATATGCTGGTGGTTTGCTGCTCTTATTGATACAAACTGTATTTGGTCTCAATCATCTCTTGGGCGTTTGAGAAGTGGGAATTATTTTTCTGGCTCCCTTTCTTTATGTACTCTCTAGCACAAATCACAAGTAGCACAAGCCCTCTGTTACCCAGCTCTTCTCCCTGTCAATCCATGTGCTTAAAATATGCAGCTGAATCCAGGCAAAAATTTTGGAAAATCTCTACTGGAGGGAGAACTTCATCTGATCCCTTCCTTAATTAGAATGTAAGCTTGATTTGTCTCTCTTGAAATGTGAAAGGCATTTGTATGTTAAGCAAATACTTAATGAAGGCTTATTTCAAGCCTGGACAAATGAATGCAGTTCTCGTGCCTACTCAGTTTTCCCAGGAATATGAGCATTGAGGGTGAGATGGAACTGCTTTGTGTCCTTCTGGTGCTGAGAAACAGAGATGACTGAGGGCAGGTGTGAAAGAGGTCTGTAATATTGTTTTATGCTGGGGATTGATTGTTCTCTCAGTGTAAGGAATAACTTTGCCCTCGTGCATAAAAGGACATTGTCCCCAAAGCCCTGCTGCTCATCATGCCTGGTGGGATTGTTCAAGCTTAGAGGAGCTGTTTCCCATCCTACATGAGCACTGGACATTGAGCTCCAATGGTTTTGGACCTTTTACCAGTTTAGGCCTTCTCAGAAAGCCCCTTCAAATTTCCACTAGAATAGGTATGAAAACCTACTAAGGGGAAAAAACCCAAACCACCACCACCACCAAAATAAGCAGCTTTTTGAATTTAGTTACCAAATGTCATGGTTTTCCATTGTTTTAATCTGACACAGCTTATTTCTGAGCCATGGATACACATGAAATCTCTAGATACCTAGAATCTCATTCAAAATGCTCAAAAAGTGGACTTCTCCTGAGCTTATTCTGGCTTCATCTCCCACGTCTCTGTTGTGCTGGGACCTGTTGTTCCAGACAAAGCATGGAAGAATGCTCAGCAGCTCTGAAGGTGCACAGATTGCTAAACACAAATATTTTTTTGCGAGGACAAATTCACTAAGTAAGTTTTATTTGGATGTTTTTGCTTAGGTGACACTGCAGTGCAGCCCTCTGTGGTGGTGGGGTGTCCCATGTGCCTGCTGGCTCTGCAATGTGCCATTTTCTCCCTCTCCTGGTGCTTTGCTCCCCCTCCACACTTGACTTTTATATGGAATTATTGCAACAGCAGCCTGGGGGACGGGCAGGAAGAAGTGACACTTTGATTGACCATTTTATATAATCTTTAACAATAGAATGGTTTTAGTGACTTGGTACAGCCTGTACTCAACATAAAACCCAGTCTGTTATCGAGAAGTGCTCAGATGGGGAGATAAGCTGTTAATGCTAGTGGAGGAACATTACTGCATAAGAATACAATGATGATTTTTTTTTTCCCACTTCCACTCTTTTTTCCTTATTTAAAATGTTCCCTTGAGCATTACCTGATATACTTGACTTCTGCATCAGGTCATTGTTTTGGTTGGACAGGCTGAGATCTTTTTCTTATTTTAGCTATTGCTAAAACTCCATTTTTTTCCTTCTTTTTTAAGTATCTCAAGATACAAGCTGATCAAGACACACATGTTCCAATCTGATAGAAAGAAGCTTTTATACCCTAAGAAGTAAACCCTTGTTCCAGATTACAGGGATATGTATTATCTAGTGATATTAATACTTAAGTAAGAGAAAACAACGTAATGAAAATTTCCCCCTTTTTTTTTGCTGAAACTCTTGCTTAACTAGCAGCTCTTGTGCTCCATACAAGAACACGTGCTGATGAGTGTCCAAATAATTTTTATATTATGTAAATTGTGTACAAGAATGATACTTGGACAGTCTCTCACCAGAGCCATCCTTTGGGATTCATCATGAAGGAATTAGAAGGAAACTCACCTGCAGTTACCCCAGAGGTGCCCGAGTTTGCCAACCAAGCAGTGGGAGAGCAGGGAGCAGGGCTCTTGGCTTCCTTGTGTTCAAAGGTGAGGGGAATGGAATCAGACTCCATGATCAGTTCTTGGCATGTGCACCTCAGTTCCTGGGTCTGCTGGCTGTCCCTCAGCTCTGCAGGAGCTTCTCCAAGCCAGTGGGAGCTTCTGCTCTGGATCAACAGAGGGATCGATGCCCTCCTGAAACTGGCCCTTCCCAGGGACCCCTCCATGGCATCAGGGATGCTTGTCCACTCACAGGACATCTTAGTGGGTCTGTCACACCACACACATCATTTCTGTGTCAGCTCCATCCTGCTCTGCCAGGAGGGAAAGTGCTGTGCACTCTGGAGGGTGCCAGGGTGACTTCTGGGTGGGAATTTCATTTGCTCAGGGAAGATGGAGGGCTCTGTGATGGGAGATGATGTGTGGAGAGATGTCTGGATTGAGGAAGGATTGGTGAGAAGAGGCTGCCCCTTGGGAATAGCAAGATTTGAAGGAATCCTTCCCAAACCCTTGGTGCACAAAGGGGTGGTGGGGAAGCACCTGGTCCCAGTGGCTCTCCTGACTTATGAAGTGAGGGGCAATAGCTCTGCAAAATGGCATTGCAGAAGAGAACAGTTCAGCCTTGCCATGTTGTGGTGGGGAAGGCAAGTGTCCCACTGGGACATGTAATAGGAGAATGGCTTGGTAGGACCTCCAACCTCATCCTTCCCCTCTGCTCCCACTTGTGTGGCCTCCACCGGGACAACAGTTCCAGTTTCAGTTTCAGCACTGCAAAAAGGTCAGTTGTTGAGAAGGCAGAGGGAAACAGTACTCAGGGACCTGGGATACATTTCTGAGGAAACAAGGACAAATCAGCATTGTTTGGACTAATGAAAATACAGAGGGCTTCAAGTAAGTACACATCAGCTGTGGGGAGCAGCATTGGTTGTGTCCATGGGAGACAGGAAAGAAAAGTGATGGTTTAAATTGCAGCAGGAGAGCGTTGCATTAGACTTCGTAAAATAATTTTCTATCAGTAAGGAAACTTACTGATAGAAAAGCTGAAAATACCGAAGGAGCAGGATAAATTGCCAGAGGGAACTTGTGCAGCTTTTGATACTGGAAGTCCTTAAGACAGCTCAAACATCTACCCAGCTGCTATCCTGTCCTGACTTCTTGAACTCTTTCCTCTTCTAGGACCTATTCAGCAGAGGGTGTTAAACGTGTGCTTGACTCAGACTGGAGTCATGGGCTTTGTCTTGGCTAGGATACAGGCGTTACAAAAAGTGTTAAAATTGATCCGTAGTCAGGAAAGCATTAAAGCATACGAGTCATTGCAGGCACGTTTAGCACCCGGTGGGTTTTGTCTTGCGTAGGAAGGAAAGGGCTGGTAACAGAATGTCTTAATTAACACATTTCAGAACTCCAGTGTGGATGCAGTCGTGTAACTTTCAACATCTCCTTGCTGGCCAAGTTGAAAGCAACGCTGCCAAAACTTCCCAACACGTCTTTAAAGCCTGACCAAGGAGCAACCCAGGGGGCTGAAGCATGTATTTCAAATGAAAAAGCATTTGCTTAGTTTCCCTACTGGCTGCAAGGGCACCAGGAGGGGGGTTTGTGTCTGGAGTCAGTGTTTGTCCAGCAGGAGGATGGGCCACGGTGGGTGTGTGCAGGATGCACCCATCCTTTGCCAGCAGCCCAGTGCCCTGCACACAGCTCTGCCCCTGGGACACACAGCCCTGCCCATGGGCTGCTCTTCCCAAATCCTCACTGCCCTGGGGTTTCTGCCCAGCAGGATCACTGTGCCCAGGGCTCTCAGAGCACCTGGGGTGATGATTTCTGCTCTCAGCAGGCCTGGTGGAGTGGCAGCCTGCTGGGGGTGAAAGTTTGGTGTAATGCCCATGTCTGAGGACCACCAGGACGTGCAGGACTTTGCCAGCTCTGCTGGGTGCTGGGCACTGAGAGCAGCTTCTGCCTGCCCCAACACCCAGCCCTAGTCAGCTGGTGCCTCCCCTTTGTCTGCTCACATTGCTCCATTCATTACCTTAGCACTGACGATGTTATGCAGACAATGCCTAATGAATGATGAAATGTTAATTAATTAACTTTTTCTTTTGAAAGTTTTTTGTTTTTTGCAGTGAAGATCCTTCTCTAGATGCTGGATCCTGCATGGTAGAGTACTTTCCACTTAAATTTTTGTGTGTGAAGTTAGTGGAAGAACACAAAGTATATACTTTTTTATTTTGAAAGATAGTCGGTTTAGAGATAGATAGTTTAGAGGTCAGAGGACTCTGTAATATACTTGACTACCTTCATTCAAAAGGAGATATGTTCAATATATATATGTTTTTCTCCACCTGTGGAATGAATATGAGCAATTGCTTCACACAACTCACACTGGTACTTTTCATTTCCCTGTCAGAATATGATTTATATCCAACTATTGTTGTGTTTGTGTCCCTTCTGATTTACCACTTTTCATAGCTTTTCATGCTGGAGACTGTCTTCTCTCTTACTTCATTTAAAACCATCAGCTTTTTTTCTTACTGTAGGTTCTATGGCAGAGCTTTACATACACTGCTTGTATCTTTGCTGAGCTCCAAGGCTCCACAGGATATATTAATTTCTTCTAAGCATCTGCAAAACATTATTGGTTTTTTTAGCAGGACTTTATCATGACCTAAAATGTGTGTGTCCAGTCTGAAAAAATGTGATTTTGTTCAAATATCTGGTGGATTTGCTTTTCTGGGCTATTTATGGAGGTGCTAGATGGCAACCTGTGCAGCATCAGGCAGATGCCCCCAATAGCAATGCTTGTCTTGCAGCCTGTTTTCAGTCTAGCCACTGCTTGACACTCGTGGAAAACACTTAGCTACAGCTTTCATCATCAAGAGAACCCATTTTACAATACTCAGATATGGATGGATGGATGGATAGATAGATGATAGATAGATAGATAGATAGATAGATAGATAGATAGATAGATAGATAGATAGATAATAAGTAGATGTCAGCCAACTTCACTGCAGTGTGAGGGGGTTTCCAGGTACACACAGCTTCACCTTCTGCCATCTGATGCCAGGATGCCAGGACTTGAAGGATCATGTATTTTTGTCTCCACAAAACCACCAGGGAAGTCCCTGCTCTGTTCTCATGAGTGGCAAAATCTCTGTTAAAATCAACAGGACCTGCATTTTTCACTGTGTGTTTCCTATGACACACGCAGCCATGGAAATCAGAAATAATACTGTAAACATTGAAGTAGCCTGATGTAAGAAAAGGCTGGCAAGACTCTGGGGATGAGTCAAAACTTCATTTTTAATCCCAGGGCTGGCCGGCAGTTGCTATTCTGTTATCAACCTTTCTTCACCCCCCAATATTTTGATTCTAAAAAAAGAGACTAAAACCAATAATTGCTTGCTTAGCAGTGATTCCTTTATAAACTTTATAAATAGATGAGTACTGCACTGCACTACACTGAGAGTTTGAAAAGGGTATTTAGAAGGCTCCTTAAGTTAAATGAAGTATAAGATCTTTATTGGTCTGTGGGCTGTAAGCGCCTGTGGCAATACAAGGACAAACCGAGACCAACAGGAAAAAAAAAAAAGTACTCTTTGATAAATAACCTTTCCATATTAAATGCACATCAATCTGACATCAACAATTAGCTGTCAGGTGCTTGGCTTTGCTAGCAAAGGCCAATTTTCAGATTAGTGCTAATTGCAGGGCGGGCTGACACATCAGCTCAGAGCCGGGGTAGCCAAGAGGCCGGGCAGGAGCGGCTCAATAGCGGCAGCAGGGAGGGCTGAGCCTGCCTGTCTCCAGCTTGCTGGCACTTTGACTGTAGACTAAAGTAATGGAGCTGGCAGGGTGGAATCAATTACTGGCCAATGAAGATTTTCCCACAGGTCGAGGCTTGGGAAAAAAAGGACGTTCCTGCTGCCGAGACAGCTGGCATGGACTGTCCACTGGGAAAGGAGCCTGGAGAATGAGAAAAAGAGGGACAGTTCTCGGTGATAAACTGGTGACAGACTATAAATTATGAAAAGGGGATTTGGCAGAGGATTTAGAGCTTGCTACCTCTGCTTTTCCCTCCCCCAAGATTTCAATGCCAGACATGCTTACTGAGTCATTCAATTATCTTCGTTAGAAAATGAGATGTGTTAAGAGAAAAAGCTCAGAATATTTTTTTTCTGAGCAGGGTGTGCGCACATGTGAGCTGAGCTTTAAAAACCTTTACAGGAGCAATTTCCTCTCTAAGCAAACCATTGGGCTGAGCCCCTGAGTGCACAGCTTACTAATGCTGCTGTGTCTGGTGCTTGCTCATGAGACAGCTGGATTTCTGCAGTGCTGTTGCAAAAATGACAAAACATTTTGCCTTTTTGAGGAATCCAAAATTTCTTTTCCTGCTCATTTTCTATAGCAGTTCACTTCAGCCCTGAAGAAGACAGGAGCAGGGCAGGAGTGTAGTCCCTACCTCTGTGTTTTTCTGCATCTTAGCAGAAAAGCCAGTGATCTCCTTGCTTTAAGAAACGCTGTCCTTCACTGGCAGAAAGAACTGGGAACAACCAGCTTTTTCTGTGTGGAAAATCAGATGTTTATGCTATAAAAATTAAAATAAAACAGTTTAAGCATGTACCTAAGTGAAATCTGTCTATATGAGAGTGACAGAAATGCCAAGCAAAAGGTTCAGATTCTGTTCTTTCTTCTCCTTTTGAATGTATTTTCGTATTAGGGTGAGGATTAAATTGCTTCTTTCTGTCTCCTTTTTTGTACTTGGGGAGGAGTTTAGTTAGAAAAGTCAGGAGGAAAAACGTGAGCGCTTGTCATTTTTTTTCTGCATTCTGAATAGTATGATCAGAAAACGAAGAATCTTTGGGCTATTTTTGTAGCCTCATTTTAATTGAACAATCTCTGTAGTGGGATGCTGGTGAGGATGATGGATTCATCTGGGTTTTATGCTAGTGTGACTGTGGGTCTGTGCCTGTGTGCCTGTGTATGGACATCTATTGGTGAACCTCTTTTACCATTTGTTCACTCCAAAATAAGGCATAATGAAGGTGTCCTATCACCCAGCAACTACTGAAGACAAGTTTATGCACCTTTATTTTGCAGTGCATGGTGCCATAGGGCAGAGTACCTGAGAGTGGGGCCATTGCCCTGCAGGGACTGCCCCAGCTGTCCTGCTCCAGAAGCTGTGTTGAGCTATGGCAGTAGTAGTTATCCTTGGCTTCTTTTCCATTCCTTCTGTTTTCTAAGCCAGCATGATTTTCTTGATTCACAGCTTTGAGCTTTCTTTCATGGCCCTGAGGGATAGAAATCTACTTTTTAATGAAAGCTGAGATTCTCGTGTAATGATTTCCATTTGGGAGCTGGGGCTTTACGAAAAATATCCTTTATCACAAGACATTATCAAAAAACATCACAGGAGAGTTGGCAATGTTGAGTTTAGGTTAGGTATGAAAGGCTTTGTGGGAGTCTGGTAGGAAATATGAGTCTGTGGTTTACATCAAATTTAACTGGATCTTTCTGAAACTTTTAATTGCACATATCAGCGTGTGGATGGAAAAGAGCTTGATTGGCATGTCAGCTTGTTAGGGTCTGGAGAAGGATTTCTCTTATCTATGCCAAGAGCTGGGAGAAAGTGAAAAAAATCAGCAGTCATATGGCTCATGCAGAGCCCCCTTCTCCTTCCCACTCCTCGATGTGGCTGATCCTCTTCTCACCTTCCTGCCTTTCTCTTTTCCCCTCTGCAGACACCAGAACTACTCCCACTGCTGCCTCTAGACTACAACAGGGGAGACAGCTACCCTAAGGGACTTTTCAGCTGCTTCACCAGGTCCTGTCACCCTTCCTGGCTTCAGCTGTGGCATTTGCATCAGCTCTGCTCTGGCAGGATCTCACTGCACCCAGGCTCAGGCACCCTGCACCATGGCCCCTGCCACCCTCACCACCACCACCATGGACCACAATAGTCAAACATAAGCTGGAGTCCACCTGCTGCTTTTTACCTCAAGCTTCAGCTTTGGCTAATTTGAAGGAGGTTTTCATAGGATGAAGAATGAGGGGTTGCTACTAAGGCAGATAAGAGAGAGGTGATGTTGGTGTCAAAGAAGGTGAAGGTTCCTCTTGGTCCTGACCTGCCTTCCATGGTCTCTCCTGGCTCTCTGTTTCCTTCCCCTGCTCTCCCACCAGCTGCACTGACATGCAGGCTGGGGCAGATGTAGGGGTGTGTGTGGGAAGGACATGCTGCTCCCAGAAGAAAGGTCATACAGCATCTACTGTTGTTTTCTTTGTAAAGGGTGACAGATACCCTTGAGCCCTTGTGGAAGGAAATCTGCATCTGGTGACTGCAGTTAAAAAAGAAGCACAGTGATGGTCCTGCTTTAAATGTGTTTCCTCAAAATTACTAAGTGTGTCTGGCCATGTGCAGCTGAGGGTCCATCAGATGCCCAAGGCATGCTGGGTAATTCCTAAACATGATGGTATTCCCAAACCTGGCCTCACTACTACTTTTCCTCTTCTCAGACTTTTGCCAAGTCTGTTCTCAAAATTGTATTAGTCATATTCAATTTCTGAAATAATTTATCTGATATTTCTTTTTCTAAAGTAATTTATGTTATCTGACCCTGCTGACAGGTCAGGAGGCTGAGCAGTTCCTTTTCCAGGAGAGGAAGACTGGGCAGTGCTCCTTGTCAATCATGGCCACGAGCCTCTGTTTTGAGCTGCAGTTTGCCCCCTTGGGCCAGACATTTCCTGGTGGGATGCCCTGTGGGATGAGCAGCCCCAGTGCTTGTTTTGGGGCTGGCCAGGCAGGTGGGAATGGTGGCTCTGGTACCTGCTGCAGAGAGTGCTGGCAATTAAATGCCAGCAGGATTGAGCTGTGCCACATTGTCATAAAGTCAGGAACTGTCCTCTAAGGGCGTGCAGGCTGAAGGGGTTTTAAGGGTGTCACAGGCATGTTGGCCTGGCAGCAAATCAGTTTGATTGAATGGAGCAAAAATGCACCCTCAGAGGTTTCTCTTGGCTGCACTGAATCCTGCAGGGTACCTGCAGCTCCTCACCAGGGCCTAATGGCAGGGAAACAATGGACTTTGCTAAATTAGGTGATGTCTTGGCTGCAGAGCACTCTAGTGAGATAAAAAGAGAAATTCAAATCTGACTGGTGTCTTGGCTATGATTTTTCATTAAAATTGCTGAAAACTCCCCTCTGTTGGCTGCATCATGTGGCCATTGCTTGTTAAGGGAGTCTCTGTGGCTTCTTCTGCTTGGTCTTGACTGTTTCGTGACTCACCTTTCAGAGATTCACCTTCCCCGTGTGACAAGTAACATTCAGAATAGGAGAGAGGCTCATTAATGGATGTGAATATGTGGCAGGCATGGCACTAAGATGTCAGGCACAAATCCAGCCACAGCCTGGTGGCTGCAAAGAAAGGAAAGCTGAGTGACAGGACAGCCTCTCCCAGTCGTTTCCATGCTGGAAATCTCCCATTAGAAGTATTCCAAGTGCACTGGGAGGCAAATAGATGGGGCAAAGCTGATTTTTATATCAAACAGGCAATGCAGGGCTACTGCACTGATTGTGTAATTTATTTTAATATGCATTTCAATAAAATCCCCAGAGATAGCCCTTTTTCAGCATTTTGGCCTGGCTTGCCATTTGCTAACTTTAGTGACTCTTATTCGGCAAAGGAAGAGGCCAAATGGCCGAAAAGGGAGGTGAAAAGCTCTTCCACTGGGTAAGGGAATTACCTTCATCATTTAAAGTGCCATCTTCCAAAGTTTCTGCTTGAAAATCCCTCCCTCTTCCCAGAACAATTCTGAGCAATTCCATTTATAGGAGGAAAGCCACTCAGAACAGGTTTTCTGTGAAGCCTTCTCCACCTTTCAGGCATGGCTTGCAGTGACAAAAGGTAAACACGTGGTCCAGAACCCCTGCAACAAGAGCTGTAGCAGATATCCATCCTCCTAGAGTCTCTTCCCACACCTTTCCCCTGCCTCTTCCAGGAAGACAGACAGAGAAATAATTTTGTCTGGTGAAAAGTCATCCAGGAGGGCTATGCAGTCTCCCAACACTTGTGTTTTCCTTCCTGTCCCCAAGCCCTTTAGTGTGGATTTGTCCCCCAGAGCCCTGAGAGCAGCAGTGTTGGCAGAGCTCTGGGTGTCCCACAAACACGGCTGCTCGTGCCACAGTGCCATGGCCCAGAGGGCATCTCCACCCAGGGACCTGATTCCAGTCCTGGAACACTGAGGAAACAACTGAAAGCTTGGACTGAAAAAGGCTCTGAAAAGGTGGAACAGTAGGAATTAAGTGTGACCATCCTGAAGAGTTTAAGTGCTGGCACAACAAACCTCCCTGACAGGAGCCACCCTCACCCTCCTTAGGGATGTTTTCTAGACAAAAACACAAAGGAAAAACCCACTCAAAGTCCCCAAAACTGGCTGCTGGTACCAGTTAGTCTCCCCCTGTGTAGATGTGCTCGTGCAGCCCTGCTCACAGCACTTTGCAGTGATCCAAGCAGGCTCAGGTGCCCGTGTTGAAGCTCCCGAGATGGTGTTGGCTTCAGGGTCACCAGCACCGCCACAATCAGTGACTGGGATGGGGTCTGCAGTGGTGGAAGCAGCTCTGAGATCTCATACAGATCCTTCAAGTGAGAAGAAACTTGATTTCTGACAGAGGATGTCCATGCCCAGAGCCAAAATGTGAGGCATTTTAAAGGGCTTACTCAAACCCGCTATGACTCATGCAAAAATAAAGCATTTATGCATCTGAAAAGACCTTTTATCCCCTCTACACACATTTCCACATTGTAAGCTCTTTGGGAAAGTGGGCTTGTTGTTGCTCTCAATTCAGGGCTTTATGACCATGTGGGATCTAATTTTCTCCTGAAAGGAAATAATGGAAAAGCATCTTTCTCTTTTTTTTTTCTTTTCTTTTTTTTTCTCTCTCTCTCTTCAGCAATTCCGGCTATAAGACTATTAAAATTATCAGGATTTTCTCTTCATGCTTTCTAATGTAAATATATAAAATATCATGACTGGGAGGGCTGAAAAATTGTCTATGAAACACTGGTAGCTGACAGATTAAGCCTTCATATCTTAGATAATGGTCTTTTAACCTGTTCATCAACTCAGTGTAAAAGAATTTCAAAATATCAATAAAATATAAAGTATTCTTTAGAACTCCCACAACCTCCAGCACCCGCACAGATGAGATCCAAACCTCAGCCTGCTCTCTAGGGATGGCAGTGTGTGTCCTTGCCCATCAGACAGTGTTGGCAGAGGGATGTGCTGGGGACAGCGTGCCCTTCTCTGAATGCTGATGCCACATGGCGCTGCTCCTGTCAAGCACTCTCTGAAGGACTCTGTTCAAGATTTATTTTTCCTCCTCTAAATATCTTTCTTAAATGCATGCTGCTTATTTGTACAGCTTTCCCAGAGTCCTCTTTCCCCAGCTTGTTTATAGTTGGAAGGCCTTTGCTTATTGCTCATCCTAATCGCTCCCATCTTTACTTAGCCACACTGAGCCTACTGCCCTCACCCCTGTCTCCACCTCCTACTACTGATTTTGCTTTCTTTATGGATCTCTTTATGTGTTTAGCTTTTTGTTCTGTTCACAACATGTTTGCAGTTACCAGGACCACAGACATGCTTCCAGGATTAACCCTTACCATGCAGAAGGATCTCTTTTCCTAAGAAAGCCAAAGCTGTCTCTAGCTTCCCATCAGTCTTTCTCTCTGCAGCAGAGCAGATGACCTCAGTTTGCTCCTGACTAAGGGCAACATTCACTGGATTTGGCCTGTGAGGTGACCATGGTGGCATTGGTCCCTGGGAATCAAGCCTGCATTCCTGGCCTGCCTGTGACCTGAGGGCATCATCAGCTGGGCGCTGCTTTTCACCATGAACTCTTCCTTCTCACTTCCTCCCTCCTCTGCCTCCAGCCGTGGCAGTTTGCCTGAATTGTTTTTTGAACCCGTTTGTGTTTTTTTCCTAGAAGCCCTTTTGAACAACCACTGATACATGTTTCCAGTTTTCCTTCACACTATGTAAAGGCTGGCAGTGTCACATTCTTGGCATGTGTAAAAACCATCTCCTGAATTTCTCTCCTCAGAAAGTCTATATAGCATACATCCTTACATTACTTACTTGACCACAATAGTTTCCTAATCTCTATGCTTCCTTAGCTTACTTTAAGTATTTGCTTCTGATTCCAGTCTTAACAATGAGCTGCTGCTCCCACATTTGTTTAGTTTCATATGGGAGAGGCAAGCACAAGCTCTCCAGCTCCTTATATTTACAATCCCTCAGTAATTTTCCCACCTTATCCATTTATGTCCCCTGCACATTACAGGTATTTTAATGAAGTCACTAATGCTAACTCAGCATTTATTTTATATATTCAGGTAATGTGCAGTAAAGCACAGTGTTGCCAGTGTGCATTCTCCTGTACAACGTATTTTCATTCTCTGCCAATTGCTAATTGGGTAGCACATGCCCTAGCACTACTATTTTCATTCCTTACAAGTATCTAAGTTGCTAACCAAGTTGCTTTTCTGTAGTAGAAGGTAATTTATTTTTCTCTATGGAGATAAACATGTAGCACTCTTATTCATGCTGTTTCGTCATTTAAAAATACTAATTATCTCAGAAATCCTCAGGGTTTTGCCTGATTCCTCATCCTCCCCAAGTTCCTTATTAAATCCTCTAAACATAAAAACTGATTTTAGACATTTAAAAAAAGGAAGAACATTTACACATCTCTGGTGAGGGTCACTTACTAATATTATCTTGCAGAATGAAATAATGTAGTATGTGTTTATATTCTGCCTTTCCTCAGAAAGTGCTTTTGAACCTTACAACGGCCATAATAAGTAGGAGAAGGGCTTCATATATCACTGAAACATATAACCCCAGACATAAAAACAAGGCACTTCTGAACATCTGATCCTCATAGGCTTCCTCTTTAATGAACAGAGAGGTAAAATGAACACACAAAATTACGCTGCTGTCAGTATCTCACTAGTGTCCAAAGAAGGTGATCTGAGTTCCAGATGTACCCAAGTGTCATTCTCCCAGGTTAAAAAACAAGGAGTTGTTACATTGTGATATCATCTTTGTCTATCTGGACAGCACAGACAGCCTGAGTTCTACGACTCATAGGATGTTCATGCAAAGAAGGGAAAATTGTCTATAAAAAGAAGAAAAGGAGAAAAGGTGCTTCTGCAAATCCTGCCATGTGTCTCGTTGGGTCAGTTAATTCGTGTCTGCACTCTGAGATAGAGCTGTATCTCAGCCTTACAAAAGGAAAAATTACAGTCTGTTTTGCAGATTTGGTTGTTTTCTGTTAAGTCAGCTTCTGAACCCCTTTTGGCAGCAGAGCTTTCTGACTTGTGCCACCTGCTAACTTTGACTCAGGCCTGACTTGGTGCTTCTCAAAACCAGGGAGTGTCTCCAGTGACTTCTGGAGACATCGGTTCCGTCCTGGATTCCTCACCCTCACCACAGAAACATGCTGCACAACATCATGACTGTATTTAATTTTTTTCTCCCTAGAATTAAGTTTTTCTTGTTTAGCTTTTTTTTTTTTTCTTTCCTCACGACTGAAGGAAACCCCAGCTCAAAGTGGCTTGCGGGACAGTGTCAAAGGGAACATGCTGAATTTTTTTCTTTCTCTTCTTTGAAGTAAAATATTCTCAGGGGCTCTTGGATGGCCTTCCTTTTCACTCCCAACCCTGAATGAGGCTGTTGGGCAGCGTCAGCTCTGCTCTGTTGTGCTCTGCTCCTCAGTCCCATGAGTACCCAATGGAGTGACTGATACTGCAGCCTCTCCTTATGTGCACAGACCCTTTGAAGTCACTTCAAAGGGGTTGTTTGCAAAGGGGCTGCAGGTACCAGGCGCTTAAATATGGCCAATACCGTCTCGACTGTTTAACGATTCAAACATTATTTCTTATGAGCAAACAGAGGCATTTTTTTATATTGTTGACACTGATCCTCTAGCTTAGCAAAAGGCACTCGTGCAACATTTTCTGCCTCAATTTATCATCTGCCCTAGGCATTCGTTGCACTTTGCTCATCATTAGGGAAGAAATAAAAGCCATTCACTAATCCCCAAACCACTTTGTTCCTCTATGGCCCTTCAAAGAGCAGGGCCCCTAAATGGTGATTAAGGACTCTGGAGACCTTTCTCAAGAGAGATTCCTTTGCGTCCCCATATCAGGTAGAAGGAATCGAATTCTCAGGCTGGGCAGTTTTTTTAATTAATACCATGGGACTGAAAATAAAATAAAATAAGATAATTATATGGGGCTTTTAACCTTTTTATAGGCTTTTTATGTTACCTTTAAATAAAACCAACTCTCTCTGCTCAGTTTGTGGATTTAGGGTGATGGAGTTAATTTGCAGGCTGAGGGAGAGATGGCAAGGGTAGGAAGTTAGGAGAAACTCTACTGGCTCCCGCTGAAGAAGCAGCAAACCTTGTACCCTCTTGCCCTTGGCCCTGAGATGCTGTCTGCCCAACGGCAGAGGAACTTCAACTCCTGCAGCAAGACAGGGACAGGAGAGGCCAGGATTTGGTCTGAGCCCCAGCCCCGCAGCATCTGCCAGACACAGGGCTTTGAGGCGAGCGCGCTGCAGCTCCGGGGGCAGCTGCCCACGTGTGGAGCATCCCCTCCCCAGCCCTGGATGTTTGCTGATGGACGTGAACCCTCAGCATCAGCAGCTGTGGCAAACACTTGGTTTTCTGCCCCCTTGGTGCGAGTTGAATTTTCTCACGTATGTGTAAATTGTAGGGGAAAAAACCTGACATCTGTGGTCATTTGCATGGGTGTGAGTTGGGGGCTGGGGAGGAGTTCAGCAAAAAATACCCGCCCCAAAAGTTAGAAAATTTAGAGGCCTTCTTTCTGTTTTATGAAAATGTCTGTTTTTTATCTGTGTTTTTTCTTGTTGGGAGCCCTTTTCTGTAAGATTGTGCCTGATGAATACTGATTTGAGACATGACCTCTAGTTAGAGGTTTTTTCTCATTCCCTTCCAGACTGGATGGTCACATTTCTTATTTTCCTTTCTTGAGCATAGCAAAGCTGTTTTTAGTTCTGATGCTGTTGTTAGAGGTTTGGGGACACAGGTGCATGAGTGGGAGAGTGGAGGCACAGCCACAAGTTGGAACACTCTTTGTGTCGCTGTTAGGGAACTTCCCCCTTTCACCTCCATCCCCAACCAGAGAAAATGCAGGATTTCAGAAGAACCCCTGCACGACAAAAATGAAATATGCTCCATCTCTTACAGCGGGCTTCAAAAGCTCAGCGCGATAGAAAATTGTGATGAGTCAGTAATATCCGTGAAATGGAAATAATTGACATGGTTCTTCTTATGGTATTGTTTCTAGGGCAGCTTTGTTGTGAGTCTCCGTTTTAGGAGAACAGTGGGAAAGTATTTTTGAAAAAAAAAAAAAAAAAAAAACCCCAAAAAAAACAAAACAAAACAAAAAACCAAAAAAAAACCAAAAACCAACCTTCTGTAAAAAAACCAAACAAAAAACTTCTGTAAAAAAACCCTCAGGGTATCAGTGATGCTCTCGTTTAAAAAACAAATCATGAAGTCACCTCACAGGTAAATGCGATGATATTGGAGCTATAATGGGGCTGTAGAGCTGCCACAACTTCCATTGGGTGGTGCAGGAGCCCTCAAGAAATGACTCCCAGGATGTTCTAGAAATTGGTGGGAAGAGGAAGAGGGCAGCTCTGCAGCAGCAAGAGAGCTTTAAAGCTTCACTGTTATCTGCAGTGAGTACCACGGTGCTTTGCCAAACCTTCTCCAAGGAAGGCTGGTTTATGCCTGTTGTACAAACCACTGGCTGACCTACTAAGCTGTATTCTCCTCTCAAGTCAGGCCCTGTAGTGTAAATCTGGAGTAAGCAGGTGTGAGCCAGTGGACGCTCAGCAGCCCCAACTGAGCAGAATTTGTCCCTTTGGTTTTTCTCACCCCTGGTGGATTCATCTGTCATTGGCAAGAAGCAGAAACTTAAAATTAACAGAGAAACAGGAAGGGAAGAGCAGAGTTCAAAGCTGTCTGCCAAGAGAAAGCGATCCCAGCCGAGTCTCCCATGATTGTGTCTGGGATGACAATCGCAGCCCAGCACTTCCAAGGACAGCTTATTGTTGTGCCGTGCTCCCCGTCCTCAGCCGCCGCTATTGTCCGCC
This sequence comes from Dicaeum eximium, assembly GCA_013396995.1. Classification (NCBI taxonomy): domain Eukaryota; kingdom Metazoa; phylum Chordata; class Aves; order Passeriformes; family Dicaeidae; genus Dicaeum; species Dicaeum eximium. Next base: position 1,939,856 of record VWZP01005221.1, read on the forward strand.
TGCCTTGCCTCGCTTGTTGAGCTGTAAGTTGCCAACCCAAAATTAGGACTCTTCAGGGGCTAAAGGTCAACTGGCAGCTTTGTGATCTTTCTGAGGATGTGAGTTCTAATGAGATCACAGAAAAGTTTTCAAATGATGAGCAATGCAGTGGCCGAAGGGGTTGGCTCAGCGATAAGGAATGGAGCAAACCCGGGGGGCTGGTCCATTCCTCTGGGTAAATTTCTATACGAGCGCCGGTCTCATTTCGTCCGTATAAAACAAGCCCGGTTTAACCTATTTAAAATGGGGTTAAAAGGGGTCATAAATCTCTACAGGAGCTGAGGATCCGCAGAAAACTCGATCTGATCTCTTTTACATCTGTTTCAGGTTCTCAGCCTTATCTGCCTCAGCTGCCTTTGCTCTTTGTGGCCGCACACAAATGCCATTAAACAAAAGTCCTTTTGCCGGGGCTGAGTGGCAGGTATAGGGTGCCCGTGCTGCGGGGGCAGCGGAGGCGGCGGGGGGGAGCGCTCGCCGCC